>JAAAKL020006511.1:0-17923 GCA_010016065.2 Carybdea cf. marsupialis auct. non (Linnaeus, 1758) | reverse complement strand
CACTGGGTTAGATTGACTGAATCTGTTACCGAACAAAACAATTTGATGTATTCCCAATATAAATTTTTAAATTCATCTTTGTAAAACATTCTTTCCGATTTTAAGTATTTATTAGAACTAATAGATCGATGGTTTATAAGTTTGTGTGATGGGGACTAAAATGGCGTCCAAAAACTGACCTCACTTTCAGACGGAACATGCTCGATCCAGTGTTTTATAGACCTTTGGTCAAAGTGGCCTGTTGTGGGAAAGTCACCGAACCGTAGTTTAACAAAACAGGGCACAAAGCAAGCAGTCTTACCTGAGATCCTCCGAGACGATGATAGATTGTATACATAGTTTGTTTTTTATGAGTCTACCGATGTTTGAGACCATGTACCAGCCCCCTTATGATTACTGGGGTCGTGTCTTCATCCATATGAGAACTAATCGAGACGCCATAGTATCGAAGATACCAGGTGGTTTTTAGCTGTGCACGTTCGATCTCCAGGGAAGAGCGTGATGGATTCCGCAGCTTCTTCGTTCAGTCATTTCACTGATAGATTCCTGACCATTAACAAAACCGAGTTGATGATTTTGAGTATAACTACTCTTGTTCTCCTTAAAGTTTGTCATGATTATATATCATGGTTTTTCTTCTCCCCACTAAGAAAGCTGCCATCTCCACCGATCTGGCCAATAGTTCATCAGCTGCCCTACTTTATATTTGATACGACCTGGCATCAGTTATACCGAGGTTGGATAGGGAAGTATGGTACAAATGGACGTATACGATCAAGCAATCTTTTGGGTACGTATCTCAAAACAGGCGTCAATGTGGTTCTTTTATTGGGCCTATTGACTATTATTGGAGTGACTATTCTTCGTATTTCCATTGGCATGTAGGCCTACTGTAAATGTATGATATAGCTTACAGTATGGCGATGGTAAGTATCTATTTCTCTACTACCTTTTAAAATGTGAACAAGACGGCAATACTGCAGGCACGTTCACGAGCGAAAATAAAATGCTAGAATTTTAGGGTAGACAATAAAAAAAAGAATAGTTGTACTATTATAACAATTTTCTTACCAAGATGTACTTTCCTAGAATCCCTTTGTGAGAGTAGATAGTAGAAACCTAACCCCAAACCCTGACCCTAATTCTAACCTTAATTTGATTCTAGAATAGTACATCTGTGGTTGATAGATCCGTCTAGTATAGTACATGTAGTAAGATTCTAAGAAAGTACATTTGTGCCTTTCTAGCGTTTTACTCGTTCCCTGTATGCCCAATAATAGCAAAATATACAGAGAAATGCTTACAAAATATGCTGAGAGGTATATTAAACAATACCTAGTGAATAGCAATAACAGAAGAAGGTCATTTTTGCTGCGATGGAAGCAAAAACGACGATTTAGCAGCGGTGAAGCATATTACTTGACGTGAAAGACGGAATGTATTGGTTGGAACCGTTGGCTAGCTTAGCTGGAAGGCTACCACTAATTGAGGAACTAAGGTATGGAAAACCGTTTAAATATGAAAATGGTGCACAATAACAGATTTTAAAATAGGGTAAGTGACACACAATTATACCAGTGTATTCAAAATTAACAAAAAATAATCCTAACGTGACGTGCAGAAGGCAGCATACCAGTACTAGGGAAGATCGACTGCAGAGCATATTGCAAAACTATGCACAATGGTATAGAAGCTAAGCCAATGGAGTATTTAAGGGGGATACTATACCATGCCCTCCCCATGCTTGATCCAACTTTTTCAAGTACTAATTGAATGTTTTGAGCGATTTCTCCTGTTCGCTAATGTACTTTGGAAAACTACTGATATAGTAATTGCTGGTTCAGGGGCATGGTAGGCCTCTATATAGCCTCTAAATAACATGTAGGAAAACAAGATTAGTGGTGCCAAAACTAACCAATCACATGAAGAGTGAATACTAATGTGCTACTGTAGATATAGCCATCATAATAGGGGCAACTGAATAGTGGTGTACATGATCATGGGAAATGTAGGCCCACATGGGTAATGTTATGAAGAGGTAAATAAATGATAATTCAACTACATGCATGTTTGTTCATACACATATCAAGGTTTAACTAGATTGCAGAAAGAAGTAATTTGTGTTTTTGTTAACAACTGGACTTTTGACACACCTCATTTTCACCAGGATATATAACTGGCCATTCAATTGCATGCTTAACAATATCATCAATATGCATGTATCGGTATGCTGATGATACAGTTGTTTTTTGTAAGACCTCAGTCTACCTGTCATTAAGAGTGCTTCTCAAAATGATCTAAATAATGTTGGGAAATGATAAGCAGAAAATTAGTTGATAAATGGTCAGTGAGAGTAAGAATGGATGGGTACAGTCTGAAACAACAGTTAAATGTAGAACAGTTGTCAGATGCTAAAATACAGCTGAACAGGGAGGCATTGAAGGGGTACTGAGTAGTTGTTACCAAGGGGCTGTATAGCAGATAAACATCTTTCATGGGATGAGAAAATGAAATCAATTTCTAACACAGAAAATGAACCTGTAGATTTGTTGCCTTGTATATGACCCAGTATTACTATATAAAGACAACTTTATTTATATCATTATGTAATACAACCACTTCATAACAACACATATATGCTGGACTATGAGGTGGGTTATTAGTTGACAGTTGTGAAAACCTGCCACATCTAGAATGGAGCTTGTAACAAAATGCAAGTGTGGTCTACTTCAAGGCAGTTCATCTTGATTTCTTGCATTTCCAGTACTTCATTGTCAATAGCAGCTGCATATCAACTTCTGTATGTTTTAGTTTTAAAACTTAACTTAAAAGTACAGTGCTGCTCTCCTTCTTTTCTATTGATTTGAAGTTAAAAAAAAGAGGAGGATGCTCCTTCAGCAAATAAATAAAATGCCAAGGCAGGAATGCAAGTGAATAGGGCACTCATGGGGGCATTAATCAACATTGAAGGTATAAATCTATGAGAAGTCTGAATATCTGTAATGTACACCTACAAATTTGTTATAACTAGTACTCTGCCTGTAAATTTTAAGCAATATGCTCTGAGTTTATTACATTTTGTTATTTTAAACATAAACAAGGCAAGTAAAACCATATCAGTAAAAGTTTTCACCATTCCATTTCTCACCTTTTCCCAATTATAGTGGTTATTTAGAAGGCTCAGTGATTTATCAGGTCTTTGCAAAGAAGAATGACAACAAGTGCTATTCAAAATCACACCTTGAATTCTTCTTGCAGGTTCAGAAGCAATGGTGACATGTAACCCACAAGACATTAAAGCAGTGCTAGTCACCCATGGTCACAAATTTGGGAAAGAGGAATTACTAAAGGATTGCATGGATGAACTTCGACATGGCTTGTTTCTGGCAGAGGGAAAATATCATGCTTGGTTGAGGAAAATACTAAATCCAGCTTTCTCATACTCTGTGATAAAAGCCTTCCACTCAGTTTTTGCTAAACATACACAAACACTGATCCAGGTACGATTATTATTAATTGCACATAGCTTAAAGGTTGTGATCATATGGGTCTGGTACACATTTCATGTTTTCCTGTTTGGGTGGTTATTACCTATATTCTCTGCATCATCTCTCTATATAGATATAGATATATGGAAATGTGAAAATGGGGTCTTTTGCCCTCATTACTTCAACATCCACATTTTCAGAGCATTCAGATAACACCTCTTTGGTCAACTAAGCAGCTCCCTGTTGCCCACTGTCACCTCTCATTACAGGAAATCTATTTACCATTGCTGAGAATGTTATTTCCTGTTATTTGTTGCTGAATACTATAAGAATACAATTAACGATATAGATTTGTTCTAATGCATCAACCAATCTTTACTATCAACCTACATATGTAATTATAGCTGAACATTACACATTAAATATGACCTTTAATCTACTAGGGATGGAAGAAAAATGCCTTTACTATTGGCTCTGAATATTTGGATGCAAGCTTACCAAATCCCTTACTGGACAGCTTCACTTGCACCCACGTCCCCTCCTCTAAAACAGTCACTGCTTTACCCCAATCTGACGTTGCTTCTGGTTTTGGTACTAATGCTGCAATCCCTTTAACCTCTCTACCAAATAATGAGTCTCCTGGGGTTTTACCTGTTCTACTATGGGTGACTGACCTCTGTTTCTGCAAGAAGCTAAATAGTGCTGATTTCCATAAATCTCTCTGGTCCCCAGTGTGATAGCAGGAGATCATGGCCTGAAGGTGTGCCTTTAAATCTTTGTTCACCCTTTCTACCAAGCTATTACCTTCAGGAAAATACAAACTACTCTTGTGATGCTTTATCTTAAAGGAATTAACAAATTCCTGGAACTGTTGACTGGTGAATTGACTACCATTATCTGTCACTAGCTTCCTACAAAAACCAAATCTTACAAATGTTTCCATTAATCTGTCTATGACAACTGTGGTTGTGGTTTCCTGTCCTGGCCATACCTCAACAAATCTTGTTGCACTATCAACTAATACAAGCATGTACTTATAGCCATTGGGTGCCTCACGGAATAGACCTGTAATATTGACACTTTCATTTCAAAAGGTTCATCATCAGCTCGATCAACCTCCCTGGATGGTTCCACCTTAAAGGGAACTTTGCTCTTATCTAAATTCTGGTGTACAGAACAATTCTTCACATTCTACTATATCCAAAAAGTAACTGAGTGCACATGTTATGACTGACCAAAAGCACTCATTTAAGAGAGTAAGTTATACCTTTTTACTCAGTTGGCTAATGGTCAAATCTGTCGAATGTAAAGAAGTGCCAATGTCTGATTATGCACGAAAGTGTCTCATAGCTTACTGACCTTACCTTACCTTACCATCCTGTTTTCATGTTTAAGGTGCTGCGGAGTTCCTGGAATCTGGGGTAGGCAACACCAGATAATGCATAAGGAGACTTAACACATATTATCCTGCACTGCTTTTCTTCTAGTGCAAGTATTTCAACCTCAACCTGAAAAGACAAGAAAAAAATGCATAAAACCCCTCACTTTTTATACTCTGAAGCATGATTTGATAAGAGCACAGTTAATGAAAATGTTATCATGTACCTTTCAGATGGTCTACACAATGACTTTGATTATTATCATTATAAAATTCAATACAGTATCAGCATGACAGATTTGTCTAGTTTTGTAATGGGTTTACCTCTAGAACAACTTACAGCTAAATAGGTACATTCCTTCTGCTTTTTAGTGATGTGAAATATTAAAATGTATGTCAAGTATATTAGGTTACATGTCTTTTAAACATAGTATGTTGAATGGCAGTAAATAGATTTGATTGATTAATTGATTGATTAATTGATTGATTAATTGATTGATTGATTGACTGAGGTAGCCATGAAATAAGAGGGGTCATCAGAAGTGTTTCATTAAAGCTCTTGATGAAGGGGTCTACTATTGTATCTGTAATGTAAAAGCATAAAGGTGTTAAGAAATGTTTTGGTACTGAGACATTACCTTTACCCTTAATCATATTACTACAGTAGTTTAAACTTTTAATTGATGTCATGTTTATTGCACTATGAAATGGAGAATGATAAGAGAGAAAGGTAAAAACACATCCAGATATCAGAGAAGGTTCCATAACTCTGTTATGAAATACTATGATAACAAGGGAATTTTGGTAGCCAAAAGAAGAGGTAGCAAGAGGAAAATAGTCCAGAAAACCTGAACACGAATGACATGATGAGATCTGGCTTAAATTTTTTGTTTCATATTAAATCCAATCATAAACTTTTGACATCTATTTTCAATGAACAGATTTGACCGAATGATCAAGAGAAATACACCAAATTGCTTTTATATTATAAACCATGTAACCTAGGAAGTTGCTTCTCTTTAAGACCATTAGTAGTAAAACAATTGAGATGTCACATTGTGTACCATTACAACTGCACAAAGGAAGGATGTAAATAGACCCTCCTACATTGGATACAAGACCAGCACCCTTGTCAGCAGTGGACAACAGCATAAGTGCTATAACAGTTTGATCCATGATCATCATCCACTTGAATGTAGCAGAAAATGGGATGACAGGATACTGGGTAGTTTCAGTTCTCTGTGCAATGGATCATCTACCAGAAATCGAAACATTGCAGTATCACTGCGTATTAAGACTTTCAAACCTTATAGAGCCGCCATGGTCTAGTGGCTAAGTTTCTAACCTGCAGATCCAGAGGGTCAAGAGGGCCAGGGTTCAAATCCTTGAAGGGCCATAGGCGATGTCAGAAAGGACATCCGGTCTTAAAGTGCTCTATGCTCCATTAACAAGTCCGTCAACCCCCATGTAGACGTTAAACGGAGAAAAAAAAGTGATATACGTTTTAATGAATACACAAACACTCTTTAAGTTATTCTAATAACTCTTTATCTTACTTTTGTGTTCTTTTTACTTTGTTTTCTTAATTCTTGCTCCATGCAATAGTACCTATTACCACCGTGTTTTAACCTACTGTGGAATTTAAAATTGACAATGTGCATGTTTTTCATCAATCCTAGCTTTATTGTCATATTGCCATATTGTTTTACTGTAGTCAATAATTTTACCAAATTTCACTCGTTTGAATCTACATCTCCAATTTCCATTTAAATGCGTATTTGAGTGAACATTTATTAATGGGCACTCTCTGTTGTTTTTATTAACTATGCTTATGTTAAACTTGTATAATTGATAATGTCTTCATGGTGCGAGATGAAAAAGCTCTTTAAAGCATGTGTGCAGGGCCGCCAGATGATGATTCATAGTTGGGGGCCTAAGTTTTCAAAAAGGGCTTGATGTAATTTCATCTTGCCATCCGCCTCTTTCTCAAAGAGAGTTGCATAAAATTTTGTTTCAACTAAACGGAGTTAATAAATTGTTTCAAAATGAATCAAACAAATATCAATGCTTCTGATGAAAACGACTGGACACAGTGTGATAGCAGCCAGGCAGAATAACATGAGTTCCCTACGAAGGATATTATCTGACTCGCTTAAAAAGTGACAAAAATATCATCAAAATCAAACTACTCAAAACCTAAACAAGCAGATAATATTAACGGATAATGTCAAGTAAAAACGATCTTAAAATATCAGCCATGAATGAGAGTGCCACGCAAGCTGTCAAAGATGTTATTTCGGCTTAAACTACAAACAGAAAAATCACTTTTGAGTAAGCACACGCAAAGTGCACAACAATAAACTCCGTAAGATAAGCACCTTTGACTGTCAAAAGATGTGCGCCATTTTAGCCTACATAAGAGGCTGAACCTTTGGGTAGTCTTTCTCAGCAAACTTTCCAAAAGTATTGAGCCTATCTCTATTATCGACGCAAAAGTTGTTTACAACCTCTACGAGGTAAATTGAATCAGCCTTCTCTCTGTGAGTCGTTAGCAACATAAGATAGTTTTGTCTCTCCTGAGACATTGTCATCCTTAACCAATTTTTCATTCGACGGAGATAAGAACCCAATCTCTCGTTGATGGCATCAGTGGCCGGTGCAATAATCAATAGTTTCAGAAGAATTACTACTTCAGAAAGAAAAATCAGCTCTCTTTACTCATCTCTTGGATAATCTTTATAATCTCCTTAACAGAAAAGATGTCAACCCATAGCATAAATTCCGGTAAGAGTAGCACTTGTGCACAGAATCTTGATGGATCAATATCCTCTTTGTAAGTGTCTATAACTGAATCAATTCAGGGTGTTAAAGGTGCCCCATTTACTGCATTGATCAAGAGTTGTTCAATGTTATCATAATGCTGATACCCTGGTTGGTCAAAACGGGATTTAAAAGAGTTGACAATTGTGTCGATTGCATTATAAAAATATCTTCTGTGGTACACTTCAACGTTTGTAACATCGTCATAATTTTCATCAAAATTCGCATCCAAAAATCGTTGTGGAATCTTTCTTTTTATTGGCAATGCTGGGTCAGAAAATTCCAATATTTGGCTTGTGATAACATTTCCTTCCACAAAAGACTAAAATATTCCTTGGTCCTCATTTTCTCTCATATTTTCACAGTTCAGTTGGCAAATCTTGTGGCATCTGTTGCTGACGAAGCTGTACCCAGTATAGTCTTTGACAAATTGTCACTGTGACCCAAAGGGACTGACAATACTTTGACTCCAAAATTGTAGTTGAAAGTTCTCAGTAAACTCCCATAATCCTTCCACGGAGATCTGGCTGCATTACCTTCGATTCAAGTGAGTCTTGCCAAACCCTCTGAAGAGGTACCCAGTTGTCAATAATACTGTGGAAGCTCTGACTATCCAACAAGTAGGACATAAGGTGTGAAATCCCAGGTCCTCAACACCAAGCTCACGACGTGTACTCTCCAAAATTGAATCTCTTTTTGGAGATTTGTTAATGAGATGCGATTCTCAAGAAGTGCTCATTATGCTTTCAAACAACAGAATATCTTTAATCATGTCACCAACAGATAAGTTCAACGCATGGGCGAAACAGTGAATAGCAAAAGCCAGAGGGTACTTTTGCAATATCTGCGTTGCAACACCTGATTTAAGACCTATCATGTTGCTTGCGCCGTCATAGCATTGGCACCGGCAATTCTCAATCAGTAATGCAAAACGAGTGAGAACGTCTACAAGCAATTTAGTTAGGGTGTCAGCTGTAATGTTATCAACTTGATGACGTCCGATGAAATCCTCTTGAGCTTCCAGGTTATCGCCAATCCAACGAATACAAATGATTCCTTATTTGATTTGTCAGTAATTTCATCAGCCTTTTCCTTATTGTTGCAACCGAGGTCAAGGGTGATCTATTTCAAAATCTCGTCATTGAAGCATAGCTCAAATACCGAAACTCAATCTTACCTCCGTGAGAGACGAGTTTCTTGCACAGAAATTTGTGCCTCGATATAATGTGATGATGCGGCTTTAATTTTGAAAATAAAAAAAGTAAAGAGTGGAGGGGCCCTTCCCCCCGGGCCGTCCTTATCTGGCAGCCCTGTGCGTGGTTTTATTTTTAATGGTTATCTTGAGAAAGCTGGCTGTTGATGATAAGGATTGCTCTGCGTCATCGAAAAGAATACATGGTTTATGTCGAGTGTGAGTCAGACAGACTTTTTCAGGTTTTTTCTTGATATTAACTTCCACCAGTTAGCATCTCATGCTAAAGTCTTAATGGTGAATATTAGATATATGACAATGTTCATTCAAAAGTTAGTTGATGGCACAGAATAATAAAACTGCACGAAATAGCGAATTCATTTTGTGCTTAAAATCTTTTCTCGTCTGACAATCATCAGAGTACATAATCGTCAGAATATATATTGCAAAAAGGGAATAAACGAAGTTATTTGCCCAAGTGTGTTTTACAAAGTGGCCAATCAGAACTCTGACTGCCAGATTGGTGTTGTTTTGACCAATCAGTGTCCATGAAGCTGAATGGTTTACCGAAAAGGCCCAATGACAAGACAAATTCTTTTTGTCTACAAAGCAACGGTTTTCTTGCTTTGATGTGAATGGGTTCTAGAACGGCCAAGTGAAAAGCGGATCTAGCTTTCCCAATTACGCGGAAGCGATCGTCGGTGTACATTTTGGCACAGTCTGGGTTTTCAAGCAAGTTCTGCCCTATGGCAGAGTCACATTTCTTAGTGGTGTTTCACTTTGTCCAAAATGATTATCTGAAAGCAAATACAGATTAAAAATATAAGGCTATCTTAAGTATCATTTACCAATTCTGCCTTTTTATCGTTACATCAGCCATCCACACATTGAAGCTACTCAACTATTCGATTGTATAATAATTTCTTTAAACTCAAGGAGATGATACACTACAAGTGTACATCACTGTGAACCCAGGCAGTAGCCGATCACTTCAGGGGCTGACATTTGAATCGTTTAATGAGTTATCAGGATTTAATACAAACATGCCAGACTATGATATTTTCTGCCCTAGAGTAAAGAAGTTTCTAAATCATAACAATGAATGTTTTTAATTATCATCATTTTAACTTATGGAATGCTTCTAAAGAATGTTGATGGTGAAGTAGCTATGAAGTTATGGTGAGTATTGAGTTCACACGGATAATGACTGCATTATTGGCAACGTCTAAAATTTGAAAAGTTCTAGAAATGTAAAGAAGATAGATGATTAGACAATGAAAGGTACACTTTTACAATGTAAATCTAGTGACATTTTATTTGATATGTTCCTTAGTTTATATTTTAGAAGAATAACTTATTGGTGTTGTTTAGGTGTTTGGTGTTATTGCTTGAACTGTAATCAGGTAGTCTGACTCCATTATCAGCCTTACTCCATCTCCACCTTCAAGTAGAATTATTGTTTACAAATTACTTGGTAAGGTGAAACCACAAGAAATGTCACTTTATCTTCCGTTTACTCACACTACAGTGTCTTTATTGAGGATTCTCTCACTTTCAAAAAATTGAGGTTTAGTGTGTCTTATTGAGGACATACAGGTTCAGGATAAGCAAGCTATAGTGCATTGAGAAATTGCATGTTTAAGATTGCTAAATATTTTGATAATGTAGACATTTTGAAAATGCTGAAGTGCATTAAATACGATTAAATGCAGCTTTAAAGCGTTGTTTCTATTGAAAGTGCACTTATTTTCAATGCAAACAAATTGCAAAAAGTACAAGAACAAACTGATAGCAGGAAGTGGCAGACAATATACAAGATAGGTATAGCAATTTTCCACCCCCCTCACCCCCCACCCCCTACTAGCTTTTAGCATTCAATTTTTAGTTTCTTTACAGATGGGTGTATATCATTCACCATTATCATAATCATCATGATTATTATCATCGGTTGCTGTTGTAGTACTGTCCATATAGCAACGCCCTGAAATTCACTTATTGATCACTATATTTGGCATCATTTGCATGATGTTGTTGTGTCATTAGTGCAGATTTTCAGGTCACACCAACTACAGGAAAGGTTATCTTTATACGGAATTTCACTGACTTGATGTCATGACTTCCCTTCGTAAACCATGTGGCTTTTGGGGAAACTCGCCGCCAGCGATTTCAGATTCTCAACAAAAGTCACCCAGACTTAGTTTTCCACAGTCTATTTATGAGAGCTATGTTAGGGCTTATGACAGATTTCATAGATCTCAAAACGAGTAAAATAGTAATATGTTCACCCATCTTTATAAGAATTAAGTACAGCCAATAAGAATACTGTTCAAGAGAGAATTGGAGAGTGATTAGTTAGTAAAGGAGACGACTTGCGTTGGTTCATGTACGTTATCGATTGCCCAGGTCATGTAAAAGTAAAGGTAGTTACCTCATTTTTCTTTACATTATTTTAATGATGTCAAATACCTTTACAGAGATGGGAGACAAAAATCAAGCATGAAAAACAAAATAGTTGCGGCATTTTGGTTGAAGAAGACCTGCAGAATTTGACGATGGATGTGACATGTGAACTTATTTTTGGACAAGAAAAATTATCAGCAGAAAATGGGAAAAGTACTCAGATAGTTGATGTACTTAAGGATTATATCCGTGAACATTACAATGTTTGGCATTTTTTGGTCCAAAATTTGGCACCAATTTTATTAAAGATACCGTTTGGAATGTTTAAGAGAGTGCGACAAACTTCAGAGGGTGCCAGAGCTGCAGTTATCGAGGTAATTTTATTTTGAAACCAATAATTTGTGTTGTGAAAAGGATTATTATCGCCATTTATCTTTGCTATTTGCACCCAGTGCCGTATTAAGGGGGCCCACGTTGTTGTCATTGTTCGAATTCTAGCCGTGCCTTCTATAGGTGTCTTATTATTTTGCAGTTATGGACCACTTTGGAGGTCGATCTCCATTCGTCTCTTATTGATGCCAGAGAGTTTTTTTTGCATTCGACTTTAAAGTTTTGTGTACATGGATTTAACTTTACTCTTCTGTTCAACTTGTTCAATTGTTGTCAAGTCCATATACTGAAAATATAAAGACCATTCAAAGATAAATAGTGTTACTAAGCTTCATTAATTCGAAATTCCAAGTTTTTGAGATCTAAGAGTACATTGGTATCTTTGTAAATGTTTCAGTCATTACATTTTCATATTGAAAAGTTTGAAGTGAATCATGATTATGGATTCTTGTACCCCCGAAAACGTGTTGATACTTATACTTTTTAGCACGAATTATCCTCAAGAAGGAGGTTGCCATCTATAAGTTGTGAATTAGTTATCAGTTAATGAAGGTGTTTATAACAGCCAACCAGGTCTAAACCAGGATGTTCAATTTTAGGCATTCGTACTTTTCGAATATCTAAAGCGACGGTATGCAAAAGAGCAGATCGGAGATCTGAACAAAGTCATCAAGCTGAGAGGTAAGGTGACGAATGTACTCTGAGGAGTGTCAGACGAAAAAAGCTTTTTAGTACAAAATGAATTCGCTATTCCGTGCAGTTTTATTATTCTGTACCATCAACGAACGGACAGAACATAGAAGCAGATTCTCTTTTCTCGAACAACAATATGGTCTATGTAGGCTCCGTTTTACAGAGTTGACATGGAAATAGCCGGCTTTTCTAGAACAGAAGATTAACAGATGCGATAAGGCGCTACTGTGTAAAAGTTAAGTTATTAAAGCGGCAGAATAGTTGCTTAATTATATAGCAAGCCAGCCAGTATATTTATTTATGAATGGAAATTTAATGTGCAACGGGACGTTGACTCCAAAGTTTTGTTTATCTTACTCCAAAAAACAGAGATCATTGCCAAGTTTGAAACCGGCGCCAATGACTTTCATCATCATTTTTATTGCATGCCATATAAAGTGGACATTGCATTAGTTAATCGACATTGCGGAAGGAATCTCTTGCTAAGTTTCCCCTTTTTGACCCCGAGTAAAAGTTACATTTATTTTAGCTTCGTTAACTTGCAGTGATAGCTTGTGAACAGCGTCCATATTTACCTTGAGCATATTTCAGTTTTGTTTCTTGGTGTTTTGGCCTTGCTCTTCCCCACTGAATTCTGTGTCTCTATATTCTCGCTATCTGCGTTAATGTCCCGGGTTTGCTTAGCCTCATCCCCCCTACTTTATTTAAATGGTTACGTGGATCTATCGAACATCTACCTGTAGTCCTCTCAACATCGATCTATTATTTACCGAATTTGAACAGAGGTGGGAAACGTTGCTGAAAAAAAGGAATATGCCTTCATTGGTTGGTAAATACATGTAGCTTGTATGAATAGATATAATAACTGTGCAAATACCAATCTCCAGACGGAAACTGTCAATCAAGGGAAACAAGTTACGCGGGCTCACTTCTTATGTTTATGTCAACGGCTTTAGAACTTAAGGTCTTACACGGGCAGATTCTTTACAGTTCAACTATTATCCGAGGTTTGAGCATTTTCTTGCGAACAAAAGTTAATTGCCTAGTTGATGATTATGATCGATTTAGCGACAAATCTTTAATTTCTTGGTTGCACACCATGCAGCACCCCCTAGTCCAAGAGATATATGAAAGTTAAGACCTGATTGGTTGATGCCTGTAGACTGCTGGCCCTGCGCCATTTTTGAAATACTTAGATGCTATCACGTACTTTATTGTCCAGATTTTATTTTGAAAGTCTAATTGGATGTGTGTATTTTGGTGATGCGTTAACTTAAAGGTCAAACCATAGCGCCATATTTCAGCGTGATGTTTTAATAATGCTTTAAAATTGAACTGTGGCTCCAGGATGCTCACTATACGCTGGATGCACCCCTGGGTTATTTCTTAGAAATCCGATTTCCCGTAAAGCAAGCTCTCTGCCCCAAATCTTAGCGACGACCTCTTATTCCTACTTTTAGATTAAGAGTCCAAATGTCGACTTGGAAGTAAGAGAGCATTCTCCGTCCACGAAGACTTGCCCCTCGATACGTACTAAATCTTGTTGTATCGTTGATTCTTATGAAATAGTCCACCCTCAAATTTGTCTTCATTTTGCCCTTTGTGGTAGCAATGAGAAGTGCTTGTTAAGCTCCTTCTTGTAATGGAAATGACACATAGCGTAATCATTAACCAATAATAAGCTAACACGAATGGCACGAATATAACACCACTCAGTTCCTTTCCTAACCAATTACCCTCCACTTCCTGTCTTATCTGTAATTTGATTGGCTGTAGTAGTTTGGTTTAAATGTTCAGTGTGTGGTAATTTATGTGTTGTATGTGTGACAGAGCTCAGAGATCTACGAGCGCTGTCATAGGTCTCAGATAAATATATCGTGGCAACAGTAAACAGTCATTACTGTGGACGATCTGTAAGGGCTGCCAGCGAGTTCCCCCAGACCTGCCAAGAATTAAGAGAGACATTCTTATCACTTCTAGCCATCTGTATTAAACATTCTTATTATTTTGAAAGAATTCACTGTTCGTCATTTTGCGCCTCAGTCTGCCAGCTACCCTGACGTCCATCTCTTTACAGGCATATAAATCTGATAGGTCAATTAAGAACTGTTACTTGTGTTTTAAGCTAGCAAAAGAGAATCTAAAACGGCTGTACCAAGCTGAGCGCAGTTCCGGATCAAAGAATGATACATAGACTGATTTTCAAAATACTGAACATTAAACAAGAAATCAGACTAAACAGAAAAGTAGCACTAAATTGTATAAAGAATTGTTGGTAACTTATATTTCGACTGGTCAGAGTACTCTGAGGAAGACTGGCTTGACCAGTCGAAATATAAGTCCAACAATTCTTTATAGAATTTAGTGCTACTTTTCTGTTTTGCCCGATTTCTTGTTTAATGTTTAATACTTGTGTTTTCTCCATCTTATTCCATTTACGTTGAAATTTCAACCTCTTTCGATTCAGGTAATCAAGAGCAAGAAAGAGAAGTTAAAATATCAAACTGGACTGACTGATAACACACCTCGTGACTTCCTGGACATTATGATAGAATTAACAGACGAAGAATCCAATAAGAGTCTTACTGATGAGATGTTGCGTCACAATGCACTTACTTTCCTGATTGCAGGATTCGATACAACAGGAACAGCTTTAACATGGACTTTATATTTGCTTGCATGTCATCCGGAGAAACAGCAACGTGCGCGAGAAGAGGCACAAAAGGTCTTGGGCTCGGGTTCGTCATGCAGTTGGGAACAGTCAAATGATCTACACTACATCACTGCAGTCATAAAAGAGAGTCTTCGTGTTAAGGGACCTGTTCCAATAATAGAAAGGAGAGCTCTGGAAGATGTGTTAATTGGTGACATCATCATACCAAAGGGATATCGAGTCCTTCTATTGAGCGGAATGGACAATTCGCCAGATATTAGCGGGAAAGACGTACTAGAGTTTAAACCGGAGCGCCATCTGGAAGCCGGTAATGCTTCCTCCTTTGCGTTTAGAAGAGTACTCAAGGATGTTGCGGTGTTTAATGTTGCCGTATTATTTCTCCTGATGTTGTTTCATGTTTGTAATATTCCTCATCGTCTTTTTTGTTGGCATAACTGCTTGTGAATTTATGAAACTTAGGATGTTCATAGAAGTTGGATTATTTTATAACAAACGCATTTCGTAGAAACCTTACGCTTAAATTGCCCAAACTTGAGGGAACGGATACGAAGGTTGGTGATATTCGAAAACATTACAAAGAAAGTCAATTAACTCGTGTAGGGTACAAAGAGAGGGTGGAAAATCTGTTTATTGGTTAGATGTTGCTTGCATGAAATATTTACGACAGTTTCAACCATCGTGTCGTATTATCACAAGAGGGTATGATGTGATAACTGGATGGCAGACTATCAGATGTCATTAAGCCGAAGTTGCCTACTTTTTAACCGTTTTTTGTTCAGTCACTTTAATATAAGATTCTCAACTTGTTACTAGCACCCATTTAGCATCCCCCTTCATTAAGCGCCCAAATTGAAACAAATTAAATTGAGACTTCTTGATATTCCTGCGCAGCTTGAACATTCCAATTTTCTTTTAGAAGACGAACGGAACCGTTTTCTGAAAAACGACCGCCCAAATTCGATGCAGACGAGTTTCGAACTGAGCTGAAACTAATAAATCGAATGATGGAGATTAACCAGTAATTTAAAGTGTTATGGTGTAATCTTAAGGTACAAACCAAATTAGGACTATGGTCACATGTACGTCATTGTTTTGTTTCCTCCTTTTCGCTGCATGCTTTCCTCAACTTTTGCAAAAGCTGCCACCCTTTTTTGTTATGCCAACAAGTTGATGTAAATGATCTCTTATTCGATTGATTTATTTTTTCCCTATCCAGACGCAGAAGACGACATTTTACCGAAGACATTTTCATCATGTTTCCCCTTTTCGATTGGACCAAACAGCTGTATTGGCAAGAAACTGGCTCTTTCAGAAATGAAAGTGGCACTTGCGTTTCTTCTAAGAACATTTAAGTTTGTTTTTCCAGCGAATCACCCACCCATTGTGTCTAGATTGGAGCTCTTAGTAAAACCATTACCATCGCCTAAGTTAGAAGTAAGTTTGGCCGTCGATGTAACGATGACATGATTCCTAGGGCAGAACATGGGGAAGTATCAACTTGCATTGTCGCAATAGTAATAATCTTCAATAAATGTACTTTAAATCGATATTTTGGTATGGAAGTTAGGCAAAGGAGAACGTATTTCCTCTCTCCCTTTATATACAGGTTCTACTTTGGTAGATTGTAAACTCAAATTACTTATTGGTAGCTCTTTCAAATGCAAATGTTTACATAAAGTTTTTTTATCCGTTTCTGTTTCATTTTTATAACACTTATACCCTATTTGCATGTAAGCGACGGAACGGCCGTTCAGTTTCGTTCAGGTCTTCAGCGTCCACGAGACGGAGCACCTTTTCACGTGGCAGTGGCGTCTACTTATCGCGTTTTGGCATGCGAGACAGAATAAATATTTTCACCAGACATTCTACCGTTATCAAAATTGATGATCACATTATATATACATATACAAGAACACAGGCAGATCAATTCATATATTATATGTATATATATATATATATAGTAGTAGTCAGGCAGACACACTAACAACCATTATGTATGCATGGTATCTCAATAAGCATAAGTTCATGTGGCTCTGGTAGGAGTCGAACCCAGAACCCCTCTCACCGAAATTTCCAACTTAATCCCGGCACCAAATAGGCCTAATGCAATGGTTGAGTCGACTATATATTTAATGGTCACATAATGCAAATGCAAGCTCTGTAGCTACATAAAAGCATTCTATGGGATGTAAAAGAGTTTCTTCCTCATCAGAAGGTATAATGCTCAAAGATGTGTTTTGTACCTGTAAAATAGTTTGGATGACACTTTTGTGGTTCCAAGAACGAGAAAAGGGTATCAAGTGGTATGGAAATTGAGGAGAATTACCAAGCAGTACTCTGGTAGCAAATTTTAATGTTGCTGTTTATGGACCAACCTTTTGACTCCTCACGTACCAGCTTTAACGACAGGAAACAATGAACCACTTGGAGAAAATTTGAATCCCAAAAAACTCGCGATGTGTACGAGTTATTAAAAGACCTGAAGATCATGAATAGGAAATCTACTCTTGAACCCATTATTTTTTTGAACTTCGAGCATCTCTGCTCAAGGGCGGCAGGAGACTTTGAGGATGTTCTTTCAGAGACTTTTAAGATCTGTTAATATTGTGTTTCGACCGTCTAGAGAAAATATATATAGTTGAAAGAATGTGTTTTCATACCCTGTGGTTACCTGCTATCATCAGCATACACGATTTCAACTATGAAAGTAAAAAAAGTATAAAGGTACAAAAGGTATAAAGGTCATATGATATCAGGCAGATTCTGCGTTGAGATCATGGTAGTGTATGAGTTAAAACAAGTTCATCCATACATTCCTTCGGAGAATGGTCGAAGGTCTAGCTCTATTTAATAGCAGGTGTCATCGAGGGCTGAAAATGGCCATAGTG
>JAAAKL020006510.1:0-17924 GCA_010016065.2 Carybdea cf. marsupialis auct. non (Linnaeus, 1758) | reverse complement strand
CAAAGAGAGAGCCTTGGTCTATCCACAAAAGGTCTATACAAACTACCTTCTACAAAAAGGGACATTCATAATCATGTGAAGCTACGTAAATAAGCGTCAATAAACTAGGCGGTACTCGGTGATATTATAGTGAAGAAGCATGATCAAGCTAGCAACACTTCTCTACCGTTGGCATACGGTCAATCGTGATAATGCATATATCACAAGTGGGTGTTAAGGAAGCGCTCTTTATTCCTTTGTTATCAAGTCGTATCTGGTATCACTTTCTACCTGACAAATCTTATTTTCCTTCAAGTACTGGTAGCGGAAGGAAAAGATGCAGAAATCGTCCGTCACATAACGAACCAACAAAAACCACTACCTCTGTTTGGACGAGAAAACCAAAAAGCATGAAGGAAAGAAGGCACATGCCATACTATGCCAGGAGGTGCTGGAGATTGTGCACCTAACTCACAGCCGCCTCCAGGCACAAGCAGGTGAAAAATCGGTGCAATCTGAACGCTGCTTGCATGATCTATTCTCACTTTCATTCTTTACATCAATTATACCGAGAAAAAACTCCGAATACTACAGACTATTCTTTAGGTTCGCTCTGGAAGAGGACGCCGGACAGATGGACCATAGTTTTTAATTATATATTGTTCAACCACCATGCCACCTTTCCTGCTCCAATCATGGTTTTCTACAACAATAAAACAGCAACACCAGAAGCGACGTCTTCATACAAAACAGCATGGCCTTTTGGTTTCCAAACCTGAAGAAGCATTCGGGAATAGTTCTTCAATCAGTAAATACTTAACTAACTTCTTCAGCCAATACACAGACAGGCAGTTTCAACGCGGCTTTTATGATCAGCCTTGGTTACTTACGTATCATTTTGACATGAAAAGGATGGAAATCTACTGGAATCCCTATCAAGACTACTCCTCCATTCTCATTGTACCCACAGAAAAGTGTACGACCGAGGACCGTATCAGGACGAAACTAGGGACGCCGGGAACTTTCGTACTAATGTATTCCGTAGTGCTTTGCAAAAGGATGAAAGTGATGTGGTAATACCCGGGAGTACAGAAGGTGAAGACTGCTGTAAGTAAAACCACCTCTTTGGGAGCGTTGTTCCACTAGTGCAAAAAAATCTACAGCACCAAATCCTCGAATTTTACTAGCAATAGTACTTTCATACAGTAAAGATGGAAAGGAAGCCAATCTCGCAGAGATGGAAGAAGTGGAGAACTCCTTCTATAAAATGAAATAGGGAACTCACTGGTGGGACAAAGAGAGAGCCTTGGTCTATCCACAAAAGGTCTATACAAACTACCTTCTACAAAAAGGGACATTCATAATCATGTGAAGCTACGTAAATAAGCGTCAATAAACTATGCAATACTCGGTGATATTATAGTGAAGAAGCATGATCACTCTATAAACACTTTTCTGATTTTTTCCTCCATCAAGCTAGCACCACCTTCATTCGCTTGGCAATCTTTGATCGTAATTCTGCATGTATCACAAGTAGGTGTTAAGGTAGTGCTCTTTATTACTCGTTATCAGGTCGTATCATTTTCTACCTGATTAGAACTGCTATTAACATCGCTTTAATACATTTGGACATAGAGAGGATTTCTGATCTTTCTTAAGGAACAAGGAAAAGGTCAACGTGGTATGGCACACTTATGTGAATGGTTGCCAGAAAAATATATTAAGGAAGCGTTCATTATTATCTTGATGTCAAGCCGTATGCTGGAATACTTTCTATCTGTAATAAGTAGCGATCAGTGGCGCTTAATTCAATATAAAATCTATCACCTTTAGGGATTAAGACTTACAGGGTGATTGCTAAAAATTACTTCAGTAACAAAGAATTTGCCCGTGATGCAATCCTGTCATGGATAACAATAATAAAAGCAGGAAAGAGGCTTCTCTATACAGTCCTATTTTGATAGAAGCAGGTGTTAAGACAATGTTTAACATTGTATTTAACAAAACCTTCGCATATTTTGCTATCGTAAAAACAAAATGGCAGAGGGGGTGGGAAGAAAGAAAGGAAACGAGAAAATGGAATGATGCTCATATCTGCTCTGTCCACATTGGGATTAGGTAAAGATATGCCATAGTTAATGCAACAGATTATACTAGATCTAGTCCCGATTTATTCAATAGGAGTGTGGTGTAGTTTTGTGTACAATGTCCTTAATCTTTATAAAGGCCTGATACCCAATTGGCGCTGTTCACAACAAATGAAGCCGTGAATGTATCATGTAGTGATGGGGTGGTATATAGAGTATCTACAAGAACAAGGAAGTATCTCGCAATCTATAGACATCAGGCTTACCAACTTTAATACACTGCGGTCGATTTGTGTGGTCCCTTCTTCATGTCTGAGGGAGGTAAGCCATCACTTGCTCTTTTCACCTGTGACTTCATCAGGGCAGTACATTTAGAACTGGTTGATAATCAATCTGTGGACTGTTCGATGCATACATTTCGTCGTTTCATTGCCCAAAATCACCATGGTAAGGTCATCTTTAGTGACAATGCTAAGAATATTAAGGATGCAAGTGAAAAACTCTCAGATCTAGTCACTTGTAAATTCATTCCGAACGAGCCCCCCACTGGGGTTGTGTGAAGTTACCACTTTGGAAACATTTTTGGAAGCAAGAGAAAAATAAAATTTGGCAGCAAGAGTTTCCAGGCAAAATAAAAAATCGTTCTTTTGTTTCCTTTTGGTTGAATTGTAGACTTAATAGTTGGCAAAGATGGCAAAGATGGCAAAGATCCTGCTACCTTTGTGACATGTGATAGAGACGTCACAAGGCGTTCCTTCATTTATTGTATCATCTTGCGACGTTCTTTCTTCTGTTGCAGAAATCACTACGTTAACGTTTTACTGGATATCCTTCTATCACAGATACACCTGCAGTCGTAAAGACACACAGTGACGTACTATTAGTCATCCTCAATATTTCTATGATATCATTTCTGAGTTTGATACGGAATTTTAGGGGTAGTATGTGCAGAATCACTCTGAACATATCGGCTTCCTGTGTTCCTCTTTGTATTGAACCAAGCAATCACGTTTTGAAAAAAAACATGTGCTCATTTATCTTGTAGTTTTGCTCTCAAAATAAGTTTTGTTGTTATACCACGATCAACATAGCCTTTTCTTTTCTTAGTTTCACTATCTCATCACACAAGGGTTTTTGGAAAAAAACACTCAAGTTGTGAACACCAAAATACCTGCACTGGCGCTCGTAGGCATTTCCAGTCTCAACAAAGTGAAAAGTCAGAAAATTGCAACATTTTGGTTTGGTTGAAGGATCATTATGACAAGCACAGAAAGAATATTATCTGTAATTTTATGATCATGGAAATACTCAGTCCCCACAAGAATCTGGAGTATTAGTTCGATTACGAACTTGGGAAAGCATTTGACTTGTTTTCCATTAACGTGTAAATCACTTTATCAAGGGAAATGTTAAGGGTGACAAAGTTTGTGCTCGACAATCACAGATTACAGGCAATCAGTTTTAGTCCAGGGAGGACTAGAGATAGCATGCAACATTAACGTGATAAAATTAAATTTGCTGTAGTCATGCCTTATATGATCCAATGTTTTCGTGGGTTAAGTGCTTTTTGAAAATTGAAAAATTTCGCAGATTTGGGTAAAATCCGCAAAATGTAACCCCATTAAAGTAGATTTATCAGTATGCTCTTCCACTATTTCTAAAGACGGCATACAGGGTATGGAAGCCGCAGTAATGACAATAAACATTTGAATTCCCGTGAAACTGCCACACTCGAAAAAGGGATGAGCAAAAATTGGCGGGTGCCCTCTCTTTACATTTCTACTCTGTGTGCAGACAAGGAAGCAATGGATCTGTTATTGCATCACCTGGCGGGAAGTGCAAAAGAGGAAGTCCATTTAAGGAGGCCCTCCCATTTAACAAAATCCTCTTAGATGTCCCAGATCCTCAGGGATGCTCTCAAGGCAAGACGTAACTGTACCTAAAAACTGCACTTAAGTCACAACCAGGAAAGAATTACAATTTAAAATACAAGGCTCAACTGCAGTGATCCATGCTGTGGAGAAAATGGAATGTGATCCACAGCAATCTTCGATTATGCCGATAGGGACAACAACTGTCATCAGTGCCACACCTGGTGGACAAGTACTGATTACCTGGGTCCTCAGTTTCATTGGTGACACAAGCACACTTTGAGAATAAAGTTGCTGAGCTAACCCAGAAAGTACAAAAAGTGACAGAAATGTTTCAAGTAAAGGCTGTATATGGGTTGGATCTTTGATACCTGGGATTCATTGTCTTTAACCTTATTCTGGAAGGAGTAACACTTAAAAATAGCTGTTTCTTCTTTGTCCTTGATGACAAGACTAATAAGAAGAGAAAATGCACTAGACCTGCTATGAATCAATGAACTCTCACAACTTTAGAGAACAACAGATTTAAGTGTAGATGCCTTTGTTGCATCCAGAGTAGATCCTTCCCAGGACGGTTTGCAGCTCATATGAAGTAGTAGGAAATCTAACTGGAGTTATGGTGGAATTGGATATGAAAGGGGGACATGATGTGGTCTAGGTAGGTAAGGAATTAAAGAATGAATTGACCTGTGTCATGAAAGAACCGTCTGGAAGTGCCAGCCTTAAAACGTCCCGGGCACTATAAGGCAGAAGAAGCAAGCAAAGGAAATTTTTCCACCAGTACGATACCACTTAATGACTGGATGACAGGATACTGAAAGAACGGCAAGCACTCAAACACTGGGGAATGATGAATTGGATTTCTTGCTTCAGTACCTAAAGGCTGCTAATGGACTTGCCATCTTGCTATATTCTGGCTACCTGGAGTCTGAAGTTACAGAGGGAGATGACACACTATCCAGCTGTGGATTCCTCATTCTCCATGAAACACCCATCTGGGCAGATGAAAAGCATGGAGCTCCAGTGCTCTTTGGGACCAATTTACTAAATCAGCTGCAAGAATCACATCTCTGTCTACATATAATGAAGGAGAAGGCTACGAGAGTTCATTAAATCCACCTGGCAGGAAAGATGGCCAAGATGGTCCCAGCCTACTCGGTGACATAAATGCAAAGACTGGACTAAGCTCTGACCAAAGCCTTTTGGTAGACCCTCCACAAGTATCCTGCCAGCGAACATCCACCTTGCACCAACCTTGGTCCAGCTAAAGTAGAAAACATCATACTGGATCCAAGTGACTCATCCTAGTCCAAGAAATGTCTGGATTCCTTTTTGCATATGTATGGGAAAAGCTTGGTAAATAGCAGTAATACCATTGCAAGGAGGTATCAAAGAGTGGTTAACTGGGGTTGTGCAGGCCATGTAGAGAAACGCTAGATCATGCATCCAAGTCAAAAGCATCTACAGCGCAGACAACATCAAAGTTGGTGTACGCCAAGGCTTGGTCCTGACCCCACTCCTCTTTATCATAGTAATGGAGGCCTTTTCACTTGAGTTCAGAATTGGAGCTACTGGGAGCTACTTTATGCTGATGACTTACTGATCATGGCTGGTACTCCAAAAGAGCTGACTGAAAGAGTCAAAGCATGGAAGGAACGACTTGAGGTGAAGGGAAATGGCGAAGACCAAAGCTCTTGCCAGTGAGCCCAATACAGAAACATCAAGTTGCACAGCCACCTTCCCCTGTAGCATCTGTAGTAAGGGAGTTGGCAGTAATTAAATTTACTGCAAGTACTGGGTACATAAGCGCAGCTCATCTTTTAAAGGTCGTCTGTTCTCGGTGCTAGACCCACCTCCCACTCCCACCACAACCAGTTTCATTGTAAATGGGGATACCCTAGACACAGTGGAACCTAGGGGATGTAATTGGGCAGGAAGGAGGATGTGTGGTCAATACTGAAGACATGAGGCGACTGGAAAGGAATGAAAATGCCATGTTCTGGTGGCTCAGTGCGGCAAAACATACGGCAGGGTGGAGCAAAACATAAGGCAGGGTGGAGCAATGCCATGATCAGATAGCATCTAGGCCTACAGACCATCAATCTGGCCCATTCAACGTATGCAAGAAGATGCCTGGCAGAAGGGATCACCACCATGGACATCAGGAACTTGCCCCCTCCCTAGAGGTCGACGACCAAAGCAATGGATGGACAATATTAAAAAGGATCTTAAGTACCTTAGTCTGACTCCTGAGCACACCTACGACCATGACAAGTGGAGAAGATGAACTACGAGGCTTCTAACCCCCAGGCATGGCGAAAGCAAGGATGGTAAATGACCAGTAAGTACGTATACTATAAACTACAGCAAACAACTTTCCAATTACTTCATCCTCTCCTGTTGGCGGTGATAGCTACCTCCACAACTTTTGTAATATGTGAGCACCCTCATTCCCCTCCTCTCCTTCATCTTTGCTGCTCCATTCCTCTATCTCTTGCATTACTTCCTTCTGTTAGATCCACCCCAAACTTTTTTGCACTCAATACTGTTTATTGCTTATAATATTTGTCTTTAGGTCCATCTTTTCCCTTTTTTGCACGAAAGCACTACCAACCAGACCCTTGATTTCATCCAGAACAATTGCCTTAAAACTGGTTTTTTGCAAACTAAGAAGAAATTTCATCTTGGAAACACCAATCATGCAGCCAGATCTTCTCTGCTATAGGTAGAGACATTGGTCCTAGTTGGTGGCAAAAGCAGGGATGGTCACTTCTCTGTGCTACAGTTGACAATGACGAAATTTAACGCACATCTTGATCACTCAATTTATCTTTCTCTTGAGCCCCTAACAAATTATCAGGCTTTCCTTTCCTGTACCATCTCCCATATTCCTCTAACAATCTCCAATCAAAGTGTTTTTTGAGGTACTTGGCTGGATCAGTTGGGTAGATTCCTAGGAGGCACAGAAAATAGGAAATTGTAGACACAATAATTGTCATAGTGTCCAGTCATTCAATTTGACTTGGGCAAGTTTTAGCAGTGGGAAGTGTCTGTTGTATATTTTAGATCATCCTGATCAGAGATTGCTAAATTGAATAGCACAAATTACAGAGATTGGGCATTCAATATGAAGTTATACCTTGAGAGCATGGAGTTGTATGAATTTGCTGATGGTACATTCATTACCCAAGGTACGGGTGTTTCCAAATCAGTGCAAAACAACTTCCATATGAGTTTTGTGCAAAGAAGGCATGGGTACATATTTGCTTGGCCATTGAGCCTGAGCAACAAATACATGTCAAGGATGCAAGCACAGCTAAGGAAGCATGGAACACATTAACTCATACACCCCAAATGTTGCCGTCCAGCAACAATGTATAATCTCCTTCACATCCTGTGTGTTGCCATTTGACAACATCTACTGTTTAGCTTCGAGTCCCGAGTAATGTCAAGCAGCAACATACATTTCAATTGGCTTTTGCAAGGCTAGATTGTCTCTCATTGGCTTATTATACAATATAGGAACAATCCTACGACAATAACAATTCCAATGATAGTTGCCAGTGAAGATTTCAGTAGAATCGCAGTAGAATCTCGATCAGTGCACATGTTATGTTGTCTACAGTTTAGTTACGATGGCAGCTTTTGATTTTCCCTGGTCTAGTAGCACTGATGAGACAGAGTTTTTAGGGTTTCTTCCTGAAGAAAGTGATGGATGAAATACAGCTAATATCATTGTAGAAAGTAATGTTTCTGTTGAAACTTCAACTGGAGATGAATCATCAGACGACGATGCTGACAAAGAACCCTCACCAAGCTGGAGTGAACATATCCACAATGTTTCTATTCCAGACTTTGTTCAGTTTACTGGCCCAACATTTGTTTTAGAAGATGCGAGAGAAGGGCTTTTTTCACAGAATGTTTCTGGAGCATCTCTACTAATTGATATCCCAGCAGACGAATTTGAATGCTGAACAAATTCAGCATCAAAAGGGAAAAATAGATGATCGCTGGTTCCCCACATTAGCAAACATACGACGTTATTTTGGTCAATCTCCCTAAACTGAAAATGTACTGGTCGCATTTTTTATAGAGACTTTGCCATAGCAGACATTATGAAACGGGATCGATTTGACAAAATAAGCCAGTGCTTACGTGTCAACGACCACACAGATCAAAATAGGGATATGCTACATTTGACAAGGCCTATCCTTAATATTGCAAATAGCTGATGCCTCCAAAATTACAGCCCATCCAAAAATACTGCTATAGATGAGGCAATGGTTAATTTTCGAGGAAGTAAAAATGCCAGCAGGCAGTATATGCCAGCAAAACCCACGAAATATGGGATCAAAGTATGGGAACATGCAGATAGTTAAAATGGCTATGTGTGTGAACTCACTGTATATGTTGCTCAACCACAAGGGGGAGGCCGACAGAAGCGACTTGGTGCTAAAGTCATACTACAGCTGACAAGATCTTTGGTTGCAAAGAACCACATATTTATTTTGACAAGTTTTTTAATAGTGTTCAACTGCAAGAGGACCTATTGAGAGATAACATTTTTGGTTGTGTTACCGTCAAAAGCAGCACGATTGGACTGCCAACTGCCATGCGTTTCACATGAGGCAAGAGTGAGGCTACGAACTGAAACCAGCAGAATTTAAAATGTGGCAGTAAGGCATTATTTCTGCCACTATGTGGCAAGAGAAGAAGGGAAGAAAGCTGGTACATCTTCTTTCTTCAAATAGTGATACAGCAGCAGAATCCACTTCTGTCTGACAAAAGCAGAATGATGGTACACAGAAAGAAGTACCATATCCTCAATCGGTTGCAGATTACAACCAGCATATGGATGCTGTGGACAGGAGTGACCAAATGAGAACTGCCTACTCCTCAACAAGGAAACTGAGACGATGGTGGACCTACCTGTTGTGGTTCCTAATTGACCTGTGTGTATCAAATTCTCTTATACTTATGTGTGAGTCACAAGAGGTTTACAAGGACCAGCCAGCCATCAGAGTTCAGGATGGCACTAGCAAAACAACTGTATAGTGTAGCATGGGTCATTAGAAAGAAAAAGAGAACTGTAGCTCCTGATTTTGGAGCAGCATTGCATCTCCCAAAGAAGGTAGAGAAGCATGGAAGATGCAGGAACTGCACGAGGAATAAAAACAATGGGTTTTCTGGCTTTGTCTGCGTTGGCTGCAGTTGCATGAATGAAGTTCAATTATACTTTAAACGAATCTAAGTCTTCACTTAATACAACTCTAGAGGACCTAGAGCTGTCCCCTCTGAAAGTACATGGTATTCCACCCCATCTTAGAGTCCGTCATGGGAAGAGGAAAGTCCAGCAAGTGGATTGTGCTGTAAGAAGGAAAGTTGCCTCAGCCTTAAAGCTTACTCCTCAAGAGCTAAGCTCTGAAAGTGACAGTAGTGATGACACAAATAATTGTATGCAAACACAATCAAAAGCTGCCGACCTTGATTACCTTGTGTGTGAAATCAAAAAGGGTCTCAAAGATGCAAAGCAGAAGCAGAAAATTTTTCAACTTTTGACTTTAACCCCTTTGTCATGGTCGTTAAGAACTGCGGCAAAGGAATTTCACGTTTCACGTCTCTCTGTTAGGAGAGCTATATCTCTGAGAGAACAGAGAGGGATACTTGCTATGCCAGAAAGAACAAAAGGTAAATTATTTCTGCCAACACCATTGAAATTGTCAAGGAGTTCTGTTGCAATGACGATTATTCAAGGCAGATGCCAGGTAGTAAGGACTATGTAAGTATTGGGAAAAAGACTCTTGTGTAATCTAAAGGAACTTTGCTCCGAGTTCAAAACAAAGCACCCTTATATTAGAATAGGTTTTTCTTCATTTGCTTCTCTACGACCTAAGTGGTGTATCATTGCAGGAGCATCAGGTACTCATGCTGTCTGTGTGTGTACTTATCACCAAAATGTAAAGTTGATGCTTGATGCACTCCAATCAGATAAAACGTACCATGATTTTATCAAAATGATGGTCTGCAACCCTAATAGTAACATTTGCATGGTTCATCGCTGTGAGGATTGCCCAGGGGTTACTGCTGTTGAAAGATATTTTCATGCAGAAATTGATGATGGGATTGACGCTAGTGGGGATGAAGATTGTCATGGGGAGAGGGAAGAGTTAGATGAGGACATCATTACATTCCATCAATGGGTGTCTGTAGACCGTGCAGAGTTGGTGTCTAAGTCACTACCAGTCAGTGAATATACTTCACTGTTATGCAAGAAACTTGATAATATCACAGAGCACTCATATATTGCAAAGGCTCAGGGTATGTATCTAACAAAATTAAAAAATAAGTTGACCTCACAGGAGGTTATAATTTTGTGTGACTTTGCCGAAAACTTTAATTTTACGATACAGGATGAAGTTCAAGGATACCATTAGAATTCGCAGGGTTGTACCTTACATCCTGTAGTCATTTACATGAACATCAATGATAAATTGCAATCTTTCTCACTATGTATCCTGTCTGATGATCTTGTTCATGATTATAGTCTAGTGTGGAAGATTTTAGAAGAAACAATATCCTATGCGAAAACATTGTCCCCTAATCTCTCTAGAGTGCATTACTTCTCGGACGGCTGTGCAGCTCAGTATAAAAACTGCAAGCACTTCCTCAATTTATGTCATCACGCTAAAGACTATGGCCTCCATTGTGAGTGGAATTTCTTTGCCACTTGTCACGGAAAGTCAGTTTGTGATGGAATAGGAGGAACTGTGAAACGCATAACAAAGAAAGCAAGTTTGCAACGTCCATCTCATGAGCAAATTCTTAGTGTAGCAGATATGTTCAAGTTCTGCAGAGAACATATCATGGGAATTACCTTTGTTTTGATTGAAAAGCAGGTTATGGCAATTGTAAGGGAGTCACTAAAGTTACGGCTTGCTATGGCAAAGACAGTGCCTGGAACAAGAAGCTTTCATTATGCAAGACCCATTACTTCTTCTGCTATAGCGTTCAAGAGAGTTTCAGAGGATGATGGCTTTGCACTAGAATTCGATTTCAGCAGCAAAGAGAACTCTTGTCTCAGCATTTCTGAAATAAAGCCCTCTACTTTTGTAGTCTGTAGGTATGACGACAAAAATTGGATTGGAATGGTACTGCAAATAGACAAGGATAACAAGGACATCCTTGTCCAATTTATGCATCCTCCACTACCATGTACTTCATTTACAGACAAATGTTATGTGCCTTGTACAAATATTTTGATCTGTGTTGAGCCACCCATGGTCTCCACTGGAAGTGGTCGCCAGTATATTTTGAATGAAAAGGGCATTGACAGGATCAACATTATATAACTATTTGGGTAAGACTATTTATGATGTATATATCAACAATTATTTCAATTTCATACAAAGAAAGCATTTACTTTAACTTATAATTTAAATTGAAAATAATTCTTATTGAAATGTGACATTTTAAGTTATGTCTTCAAATGTGACATTTTAAGTTATGTCTTCCAGATTTCAGAAAGTCCTCGCTGTTTTTGTTCACTGAAATTGTCGAACTTTCAAAATTGCATAACTTCAAGTTGCCAAGAGACACCAAAACAATTTTTTGCCAGAGTAGAGTTATATCATTTGGCTTTTAGTTCCTGGCAATTTTTGTTTGTTTGCACCAGGGCTACATCAATATAATTCAGTTTGTTGTCATCCCTGTTTGCGGGTTCCAAATTCAATGTGATAAACTTTGATGCCAAAATGTACTATGAAAATGATATAATATCCACATTTTGAATGCATATCTTGATTCTCCATCCTTTAATTAGGTCTTCCATGCATTTTTTTGACAAATACATAAAAATTACCAAAGATATCATCATATCAACACGGTCACTAAAATTCAAGATGGCGGATTAAGCCAAAAATGGGGATAATTGTCTTAACTTTTGAGTCCCATATCTTCCAAACTACATTTCATGTATCTATGAGATTTGGCCAAACTTAATGTATCATGAATACCTATATTTGAGCCAAATATCAAGTGATTTCTAGGACATGGGTTACAAGGGTGGTAACGATTGATATGGAATTACCCAGTAGTAGGATAGTTAGAAGTAGTAATTAAGTATATCACATGTGTTAAAATGCAGCAGTAGGAGGACATGAATTCAGTATGATGACTTAGGCAGAACAGTTGCTTTCACTGTAGTAGGAAAATTAGAAGTAGTGATTAAGGAGATTTTTGGATATGGTTAAAGCAGGAGACAAGTGCAGTCCTGTTAGAATCATTGAATCTGCAACAAGGAGTTCACATTTGCTTGGGAGCTCTAACAACATATTAACTTCCACAAGCATCTTCATGCTCAAACTGCATACTGTATTACCAATCAAATTTTCTAAACAAATAAACCATATCTTGCTATTATCACAGCAAAACAAGAAGCAATCAGTTGGCGCCGTTAACCTTTCCATACTTAAAAGAAAATTGTGCAAAATATCTATTTCTGGAGATACTTTTGCGTTTCGCATGACAAAAGTGTAGTGTTGCAAAAACAACTTCTTCAGATATCAGTGCCAGTTTATATAGGTGCTGTAAAACCAATGTCTCGCCTTCATCACTACAAAACAAGAAGCAATCTCTAGGCACCCTCAATGTTTCCATACTTACAAGAAAGATAAGCGAAGGTCGAGTTTTTAGAAACCTTTGTTCTCAGCAGGATACAAGTGTAGTTTTGCTAGAACAACCTAATCTTCAGAATCTGGAACCTCTATTTGAAGGACAATAAGTGTAGTTTTGTTGGAACAATTAAACCTTCTGAAGTCAGTTGCAGTATATGGAGGAACTTTACCACGATATACTGCCTTCCATCAGTTTCCCACTTCTCTTGTTTATTATAAAGAAAGCGACTTTGTTTACTGTGATCTAATTTTCGCATTTGTCCTTGGAAAACAATAGACACTCGGAGGAGTGTCTTACGGTCTTAACTCCTCCTCAGCTTCAAACCAAGTCTCAGGAAAATTTCAGTTTTGTGGAGCAATTTACTCTACACATGACTCCTGTATAGTGATGATAGAAGATGCCAGACTGCAGATGTCTCTTGGAGTTTGTGTAGGAGCTTGACTACAATGAGATGCTCCTAACAAGTTTCTAAGTACTCTGAGGAACAATTAACAATCCAGGGTGGTCTAATGCAGACAATGGTTCACGTTTGTGACTGCAAAACAGTGTGCACAAAGCTTAGATCCTCTGTGCTTCAACTCTTTCTGTGTCTCTACAAGTCCACATTGTAGAGAAGTTCAGTTTTGGAGACCACTTTATGTTAAGGAAGACTCAGCAGCAGTCTGCCTTGCTAGGACTGCCTGACCTTAAGAAGTCAGTTTGAGTTCATGTAGGAATTTGACAATGACATTTTGACTTGCAATTACTCTCTTTATCACCATAAATAAGTCTATCTTGTTTACTGATTGGAATGTTTGACATAAATGCTTGCAAAATAGTCTGGTTAGTGCAAGAAAGTTGTGTCTCTCCTTGAAATTTACGCAAAGACTTAGAAAAAGCTAGAGTTTCCGAGAAGGCTGCATTTCAAGCACAGCTCCTATGTAGTGATGTGGGAATCACCGACACTTTATAGGTGAGTGATACATTGTGTCAGCGAGTGATACATTGTTTAGGTGAGTGATACATTGTGTAGGTGAGTGATACATTGTGTAGGTGAGTGATACATTGTGTAGGTGAGTGATACATTGTGTAGGAGACTGACAACAATATCTTGCCTTCCACAGATGCAAAAGTCTTCTTGCTTATTACATACTTCATCCTGTCAAACTAAGCAGAATGTTTCAATTTGATCCTTGAGACACAAAGAGCAATCAGTTGAAACCCTTCATGTTTCAGCTCTTTCTTAGGTTCAAATCAATATTTGAAGATGATTATATTTTAAGCAAAACTCATATCTAGTGCTGTTTGAGCAACTAAAGCTTCTGAAATGAGACGGAGTTGTTTACACCTTGCTTCCAGGAGTGATTTCCTACATTTAGAGGTGGGGGCCAAGCTAGTAAAATAGACAAAATGTGGAACAGGTTTATATTCATAACATCATCACTTCTTATCAAGAGCTGGGGCCAGGTCGGTTGGATTTCCCTGTTACAGCCTTGTTATAACCTACTTCAAAACTTCCAAATGTTGTCATTGTGATACATAAAATATGTGGTTTTAAAATAATGAGTATTTATATTATTCTGTTAGGATGTAATGTACATATAGACACATATGTATTGTTTCCAGTCCAGTTCATTATCCCTTATCTTCTTTGATTCTTGAATTAGTACATTGGAAATTTTCAATCTCCCAACAGTGTTTCACCTCATGTCAATGCTACTCAAATAACCAGGAAATGATGTCATTACATCAGCTACCAAGGGCCAAAGGAAAGGAAGAAGGTATTGGATGATGTGGAAGAGCAATGTTGAAAAAGAAAGACAAAATGCAGGATGTGACACATAGACAGCGGTTTGGGGAGCACCTGCTGACAAAGCAGGGTGGAGCAGTTAGGTGGAGGCTGTATGCACAAATTGGCACCAGGTAAATGGGTAACAGGTAACTGCCCCATGTCATACCTAGCTTACCTCACCTCCTCCTCCATATACAGAAATACACGCAACTGCACCCTTTTACCAGCCAGTCTGTAAAGTATAAACATTTGAAAAAAAGTTAGCCGCCTCAGTGTCAGTTTCGCCGCGAGTAGCTTCTTTTGCCATTTGCAATATAATCCCAGGATGAGGCTTTTGATATGTTAGTTACATACGAAAATTATCATAAACATCAGTTTTGATAAAATTTCCCAATAAAATTAGCAAACTGATTACGGTTGCCGTGGGTATATTTCAGACAAAGATGACAATGATAATTATGGAGGCAGCTCAACATAGCTTTGACTGCAACTGATCAAGCAATGTATGGAATTTGATGCATCTGATTCTGAAGCCCTTAGCATTTCTAAGCATCATATTTTAAAATACTAATGCACATGTTTCAGCCTATGTGAATAGTACAACCTTAGAATTGAAACAATACCCTTTAGGAGGGCATGGCTAGCCCTTACCTGTAGTAAATTTATGGTGATAGGCATACATGTTTGCTTTCATGAAAGTACTACAACAATTTTCTGTAACAGGAGACAATTCTCCAATATGTCATGAAAACTGCAAAACTATGCTCTATGATACATTTATAGCACCTTCATGATACACAAAGGTGAAAACATCAGAGGGTCATACCACTCCAACTGATATTTTTTGTTTGTTCATTTAGTTTTTGCTCCTTGGGTTTTACAGAAAATATGTGCAATTAACCTTTATTAGCATTAGCATGCCTCCCCCAATATTATCCTCATGGTTACACCATTGTGTACATCAAGCTCACATTACTCAATTTCTCTTATGTGCTTCTCCTTCTTCTAGCTTATTCTTTGTAAAGAGGTCCAATAAGCAGGGCAGGTAAATGTTTTCATTAATGATGACATATCTGGCACCATACAGACCAAACATTAAAAGTTGACTACATGAAAATGTTTCAGCGAAGTTACACTGATATTAAACTACCTTCAACTCTTTAAATGGTAGGCTTTCTTGGACTTCATGAGGGTTTTATTGGGATTTCTGTTCAGCATTCATTTCTGCCCACTAAACAGAAATCATAATAAATCCCATCTAGCTCACCCAACACACCTGAAACTCAGCCCACTTTATTTGGAACCTTGGCAAACTGCTTACACTGAATTATACGGCTGAATTACGATGTCATCAGAGAAAATTATGAAATCAACATGGTGTATTTTCAAAACATGAGAAAATGACTGGCACAATTTTTTCTGTTTTCAAGCTACATTTCAAGTTAGCTTTTTTGCCATAATTGAATCAACATGTATCTATAGGATACGTTTTTTGTGATATGGGTTTAGTGTGTCTCCAGGATATTTTTTTTTAAAAAAAAAGCACTTTGAACTGTGGGTAATATCTTTACTAGAATGTGGCCAAAAATCCTTTCTCAAGGGAAGCCTAGCTTCAAGATATAGTGCCAACTTGAAAAAAGTTTAAAAAAAACATGGCTTCCCAATGCTCCCCAAACTATCCTAAATAATAAAATGAAATTATATTGGACAATAATAATAAATCAGTTGCAAACAGTTTCAAAAATCATGACTCTATTCAAAACTTCAATGTTAACATATCTAATGCGGAGGGAAAGTGATGATGTCACAAGTCTAAAGTTTTAAAAATAGTATGATTTGACTCCAGATAGCAAAAGGCAACACTAAAATAGGCTGTTTCCCAAAATAGCAGACCTGTAATGTGTATAGTGTTCAAACTAGAGGTGTTTAAATCTCTAAAATCTCTGGTCAAAACTCTGTCGATTTTCCCTGGTTCCTTAAGTTAGGAAATAACAGGTTTTGTTAGAGAACTTCAAAACTTTGAAACCTGATATCTCAGTGTTGGGAAAGGGCATTGCTCTCAATTTTGGCCATTGGTGTTCCCACTAATAGGGTAACATGAAAAGTTTTTCCCCGTAATCAAAACAGTTTCAAAATCATGACATCACACTTTCCCACCGCATAGTTACTTGTACTTCCGTGGCTTGATCAGTTTCCTTAAATTCTCCTTAACAATCTCTTACGTACGGTGGTTCAATTGCACTGGGTGCTAACACAGCTTATGCAGTCTTTTGAATTGATGTGATAGTTTATGATTGTGAGAGGTACAATATTGACTAGAGGAGATCCACAATTTTCTGGTGAGTTCTACTGTGAGCACATTCTTCTCTTTTTCAATAGATTCATTGGTAGGCAAACTTTACTTGGCAGAAGTAGCCTATTTGGGTTCAGATATGTCCTGCACAGCATTTGCTTTTCCTCTCTCAACTGCTGTTGCAACATCTCTGTAGTCTCCGACAAAGTGAATGGTGTAAACTGATGAAAATCTACAAAATAGAAGACACTTATGGTCAATTCTCTGCAAATGTCAACCTTAAGGTTAAACATTTTTTCATTATTTGAAGGAGAAGTACCACATGGTTATTTTGGTTGATGGATGAAAATCTGATAATCAAGTGTAAACATGCTAAGTACAATACAGTAATACAGGCATAAACTTGAAGTAACTTCCTGTTGGTTTTTTATGCTTTCAGGTGCAGTCAGTAACATTATAAAACAAGGGAATGGGTTTAAAGTGTACCTCCAGTGGTCAGAAATGTTTTTGACATTTTGTTCATTTTGTTTCAAGGAATCAAACTGCCACATTAGTTTACGGTCTCATTCTACAGTTTTCTGTAGTTCCACGTGATTCTTTCATAAACTTTTTCCAAAACAAGGCAATTTTTGTAGTCATAAAGAAAGGGAAGTTCAGTTGTTGATGCAGAAAAATTAAATAGAAGGCAAACAGGTTGGTAGCCAGCAGTGCAATTTTGAGCTATTTCATGCATTTTAACCTGAAGTAAACTCAACAGAAAATACACAGAGGCTTTTACGGTCAGTACAACAAACAAAATAGAAAAAAATTCTGATCACTGAAGGTACGCTTTACATTATACAAAGTAAGCACACCATGAATCAACTGCAAGATGCAGACAAGGACAAAAACAATACTCTCTGGTCTCTTAATAGACGTTCCCCTCCCCGCATACTAATTTTTGGAAAATTTTCCACCCAGGACATTCTTATTCCAACCCCACCACTTATTAATTTGGGCAGAAAGTTCCAAGCAGGACACCTATCAAACAAGACTTAAAAACACAAAGTTCTCTGCTTATGCATTGTAGCTCCATGATCATTGTATAAATTACATTCATGAAAAGCATTATTTATCGTTTAAAAATCTGTGAGTTGTTAATCACTTGAATTTGTAAAAATCCCACATATATGCATATAGTACTCAGGCAGACACACAAGCAGTCATGAACTACATAGTATAGATCTCATAAACATGAAGTGCTTGGGGCG
>JAAAKL020006509.1:0-17925 GCA_010016065.2 Carybdea cf. marsupialis auct. non (Linnaeus, 1758) | reverse complement strand
CTCATCTGGGTAACATATATTATGATGGGCTCAGGGGGTGCGGCGCACCAGTGCACTATATTACGAGCCGCCCCTGGGTCTGATCCAACCATCTTATGCCAACCATAAGGCTCGTGTGCATAAACTGCACTCTCGTAAGCTTTCTTATTTGGTGCCTGTTTAGAGCTATGCATTTAGTAGGATAAAGTAGTTAAGTTCAGGTTAAAAGTACTACAGGTACCATGCTTGCTAGTGGCACCACGTAGGCTAGTACCAACTGTATCATGATTCGGTGGATGGCCACTAAACTATCCCCCCCACTAGATTACCATAGTCTATCAAAAATGCGGGTAAGGAGAGTACTTAAAGCAAGAACTGCCGAAGGGCAGAGGTGCACCTTAAAGTGCGCGACAGCTACTAAAGAGTGTTGGTATCACAAAAAAACAGCACCAAGAAAGAAATCGGCCACCCTACTGGGACAATCCATGGCCTAAAAACTATTATTTGAGTCTAGTTTGACTGAGAAGGATTTAGAACTGCATCAATTCACTCAGCAACTAGTGAAAAATAAATAGCCCTACAGCAGTTTTTGAAAAATCTTCAGAATAGATCTTTCGCTTTACTGTAATTGATTCTTGAAAATGCGATTTTACTGATCATGCATTAGGGCCTACTAGGCCTATATGTGATTTGCGCAGTTTTTGTACGACGCTCAAAGTGACTGGCGGAATTATGTCTCGCCTTGGTCAATCTAAAACTGTACTCCCTTCTCAAATTTATGTGATTCAAACACATTCAAACTCTAAACATACGCTTTGAATGGTCTCGGAAACAATCTCATTAATGCCACATCTCACATCTCTACTACAATCTCGTTAGAAGTGTACAAAAGAAACTTGGTCACCGAGCCTCGTGGTCACGATTTCCTGAAAAATGAAGCAACTTGCTTAGCAACCTGCTAGGTGGAAGAAAAGTATGGTTAAGAAAATCTTAGCTCACTTGTACGTTCAAAATATCAATGTCAACTTTACGTGAACCTGCCACTTGAGACTTTCTTGATACGACTACGGTTAAAACACTCCAATTCAGATGCTGTTGAATTTGATTTCTCCCTATCTGCATCAAAATTTCTATTACCTTGGGTTTATCCTACTAGAAATCTACTTTTTCTAATCAAATCCAACAAAACATTTACTCTTTGACCATTCTAATTTGCGGACGTTTACCGCTGGAGCGTGATTCACATCCCCTCCTCTCAATAAAATCGCCCTATGTGAATGAATCTTTGTCTGATTAACCCAAGATAAGACTCCTAGATAAGAGAAGTTTTACCTGTGACGTCAAAATTAAGCTAGCGTATGCAAATTTAGATGAAAATAAAATGATAGCGGTAAGGAAACGAACATAACCTGAAAGACAGCTGCGATGGAGACATGGTTCAGCCTCCGTTTTGTTTCTTAAAAGATTCTCTTAAATCATGACCATATTGATGCACATAAATCATGCATATTATCCTTTCATTATCATCAAAGTTACAAGTTATTGTTTCCTTCCTGAATACGATTCCTACCTCAATTTATATCACACTGTCCATCAATAACAAAAGCTGATACCATTTTTCTGGTATTGAACCATTACAAATAATGCAATCAGTTGCGAGTTGGACCTGATAAACAGTTATTATTCATAATTTATTGCACTTTTACGCAATATTATGCAATTTATGCGATTAATATACGTGCTATATACATACAGGTAACATGAAGTAGTGGAAATAGATCAACAAGAGAGAAAAAGAAGAAGTAAATTGTATTTTAAAAACAAATAGTCAAACCCGACCCGCATTCTCAATATGCGTACTCGGGGTTGCTGTTGACAACGACATCACAGCAGCGCCGGAAATGACCCACTTTTCATTGTCAGTGAACACATAAAGAAGTTCTGGAAGATGTCATAGAATTTCAGCTGATGATACTAAGAAATGGAGGAGAAATCACAGTTTCATATCGTCAGGAGTTGGTTCTATTCCCCAATACGAATAGGTTACATCGTAAGATGCTTATACAATCGTGTACAAGGAGCTTCTATGCGAGTTCAAGGCGAATATGGTTACTGTCCCTCTACGCAATTTTTTACCAAACCCAAGAACAGCAATTCCTCATAAAAATAAGAGCTGTGTGTTCCAGTTTATTACAACTACAATAGACAGTAGCATAAAAAGTCCCCTGAATTAAACGAGGCAAGGGTGTGAGTAATTCTCATCCGGCATTCTGGACAAAGTTCAACCATGTTGAAATGAAAACAGGAAAAGGTCTTTCCAGGAGAAAAAGTCAATTGCATCCGATACATGGCCTGCAGCAATCCTCACTTGCACTGCCAAAACTCCTAGTTTGTTAGCACAATCCTTTCATATCTTGTTATATCTGATAGTTATGTGAAAAGTGGTAGCTGCTACCAGCACATTGATGCAAAGCTGGTGCTGTTTGCCTCTTCCACTCTAATTTCCTATAAAAATTTTCTGGCATGGACTTTCCAGGGCATTCAGTCATGAAGCCTCTTCTCCAATCACATACCTGAATAGTAGCACGGATCATTATTCTAGTTTCTCTATTGCCACTTGTAAATGTGCTGTGGGTGGGTCATGTTCACATCAATTCAGAAGGAGTAGGTATTTCAACTAGATATCATTATCAATAATAATGAAAAGCTTCATTAAATAATGGAAAATCCCAGATCAAATCAAATAGATTTGAAATCTGTTTCACAAGTGTCTATGTTACCAGCATGTTCAAACAATTCTAAGAAGTGATTCTTGTAATATGGTCAATAACTACCACAAGGTTGTAGCGAACTGTCTTGTAATTAGCAAGTGAAACTCCTAGTTGTGTTGACAAATGACTCCAACTTGTGCATTGCTGTGGTGTACCCAACAACACAAAAACAATAAATTCAGACTTAAAAAATTTAATCCATATCATAGGGGAAGGGCATATCCTTACAAGGATTTTGGGGTCACCATTACTATTGAATGTCCATGATTTGGTTTTGTGTTCTTCACCATCTGCTTTATTCCTTCCGACCTTTAAAACAAATATTATTTACATCAACATACTACATGAGATAAGACTTAAACCAACAACCTGCAAGTAGTCCACTTGATACTCCAGGGTCTCTCAGAAAAATAAAGTCATGGTGTAACTAGTAGTTGGATAGGCAGATTTTCACTGTCATCCTTACTACATATTCTGGTCAATGTCACCTATCTGGGTGTATTTTTTGGCTCCTTTGTACACGGAAATGCCATTCAACCTTTTAGATTGGTACAAACAATTTAAACGAATAAGAAAACCTAAATCCAACTAGATAGTGTTGTAGACAGTTGTCCTAGCTAACATTCTATGTTAGTTGAGTTCTCTCACAACTTGATTCATTTTTTTGCAAACTTCTTTAAAATTCTCGAATTATTCTTGAATTATCTTAATCTATCCAGTACCTAAATGACAACTTGAATGTTCAAATACCCATCCAAATATTGAATAATGCTTATAAAGCCTTGACTTTTGAAAAATCTTCCCAATGACAAGTGATCAAAGATCTCCATTACACAACTTAATACCTACTTCATTCATTCAGTGGCATAGCCAGGTAAATATAGTTGGTCCTGCCCTATGTTTACGAAGTAGCAGAACAGTATGAACATTTAAAAGCAGTCTCCTTAGGAAATTTGAAGTACAAAAACAACATGAAAAGACAAAGCAGTGAGCAGTATTGCCAGAAAATTCCTTCTGTCCCCAAATCCACCAGATTTCTCCTTCATCCACCCAAAAAATATTTTTAAAGATATTTACTGTAAATTTGATAAGAGGACAACCAGCTTTGGTAAAACCTGGAACAAAACCTGCACACTCAAATATCTCATACAACCAGAAATATATAAAGCTCCTGCTCCCCCCAGACGACAGGGATTGAGCTCTGAAACAACCCAATATAGGAATGTGAATAACTAGCTAGCAAATATATTCATTGTCAAAAACAATAGGAGGGCATGCCATATGGGGAAGACAGAACAAGAACTTCTAGTGGTATTTTGGCCCTGACAGGATTTTTTCTTAGAAAAACAACAAAAACAGTGAAAGCTTAATATTATGATACTTACTAGACAATAAATAGATAAGTATTTATGAAAATTTCCTTGGAACTTTTTAATAATTTTTCTTTTAAATTTTTTACTCCTGCCTAGCAGAACAAACAGGACCTCTAGCTACAGGACTGTTCACTCAACAACCATCACAATAGAAGCCATCTAGGGCTGCTATCAAGTTCTGCACACAATAAACAATATCTTAGTAATCTTGTGGAGAAATGTACATAGCGTCGATCATAACACATTTACTACCATCAGGGGTGACTATGGGCCATGTAGGCCAAGGCCATGACATTTAGATATCATTTTAAAATTTCAGCTCAGCTCCTGAAATTATGATCATTAAAAAAGAGTGAGTTTCGTTACTCTAGCACATCTGCATGATAGACCCACCATCCAAAGAGGGGCAAGGGATATCAGGGTATAGTCTATATTATGTCCGACCACTTGAATACCACCACAGAAATACAGTGTTCTTAGTAAAGCAATTTGCTGGCTAAGTGTTGACAAAGATATATTTCATAGGATTGACATTTCACCATAGCAATATTGGTCATGCAACCCTTACAGCAATGAAACTACAACATATCATTGCTCTACAAAATCGTATTCTTATATTTTCAGATTAGGTCCTTTGATGAACACAACACCCTTTGACACAGCTAGAAAGGAAATTTTAACATAATTTCATTATAACCATAAAACCTTAGGAGTAAGTGCCGACTGGTGTTCCAACCTTACTTCTCTATACCTGTATTTTGTCATTTAATTGTTATCATTATCCATCCTTCATGGCTCTCAGACACTAATAGTTTTCAAGTAAAAATCGCTCAAATTGCATTTCCTTTCCAAATAACGTTTTGAGAATTAACTTCTTATCAAAGGCTACATGGTTAAAACCAAGAATAATTAAAATTTAGAATCTGTAAATTACTAACTCGAATCACATCACGGGGGTAAACAGCACAACTAACAAGCGCGAAATGCAATTGAAACTTCTTTCATCTTCCTTCTGAATCATTACGATACAGGAATTTACAAACAAATACCATTTGCTACGTCATAAAATGTTCACTATTAAATCGTCATTAAAATATTTGAGCCAGCGATATTCACTAGTGAAGGCATGATTCATCTGTACAACTCGCCAGCAAGCTGAAAGCAGTAAAAATTCGCAGTAGGGCCTACTATACTATTTACATTGTTGTAAAGTGTAGCATCAACATTTTCAACTTTTCAAACACTTCAACGTTGAAATTCATTATTGCACAAAGCAATTACGACAATCTTGTTTTATGGCAATACCCTAGGCAACGCCTAGCCTGTTTACAAATTGTATCTGCACCAAGTGACAGACGTATTTCAAAAAAACACTGGGCCACATACATTTTACAACACATGAACAACGATAAAAACGGTAATATTATCTTCATGATATGGGTGACTGATTTATGCTTCCTTTATGACCAGATACGATAAAAAGTATCTGACAAAAGCTTCGTCTGGTCAGCGATACCTTAAGAATACTAGTTATGTTAAGTAGATCAAACAAACTCAAACAAACACCTCTTCCTCTTTGTAAACCTGACTACATATATCCTTAACAGCCTTGAATTCTTCCACCCTTCTCTTCGTGTAGTCCGTCATGTTAGTGCCACATTCAATCAAATAAATAACTGCTGGTAAATGAGCTTGCTGAAATGCATAGTGTATTGGAGGCCACCCATCACTGTTTTTCTGATTTGGATTTCCTCCGTAGCGGATTATCACTTTAATAACATCGATATTTCCCTCAAACGCTGCTCGATGCAGAAGTGTGTCTCCATTTGGGATCAACTGACTTAAATCGATATCGTTATTTTTCAACAGCGACTCAAGTTCAAAAGCAGATCCCTTAGTTATAGCATCTAGCACTAACGTGTCAGGTGTAAATGAAACACCTTTTCTCTTTCTTTCGGAAGTTCCAAACCTGGCCAGGCATGGACTTCCATTTTCACTCAATGTCTCTCCAGTTTCATGATCGATACGGGTTTCTCTTCGTGCTGGTCGCTCTCCAACTGCATGTGTCTTTCTCAATGTTCGTATCAACTTGTAGAACGATGGGTTAGCCCCACGTACCGGTCGATCGGAGCTTTTAACAGATGATACAGGTGGATGTTGATTGACATAATTCGTATCCTGATGCCGAAAGTAAGACTGCTGTTGTGGGACAGGGATGATATCGGACGGTAACGTTGAACTTTGAGGTTGACGATTCATAACACTTTTTTGTGCATCCTTTAGGATCTCTCGGTAATAGCTACAACCAACTGTTATCCCTATCAGGAAGTGACAACAAATAATACATGTCCACGAATTCTGCTTACAGTCTGTAACCAACACATCCAGGTACAGTTCCACTTGAAAAGTTGTTACCTGGCAATATCAAATCCACTCCAGATATCAGGAAACCACTTTCTACGATCGTTGTGATCGTCTTACACGCAAGCAGCGTTAGAATCCTCGTCAAGCTCGCTTGGGTCACGATCATACTTCACTCAACCATGGATACTTTACTTTAGCTTAACATAAGGAATTTTCATTGAAATGACATCTCATCAATTAATCACCATGGGGCCATCTTGTGTTTGCAAAATGACAACAACATGATTATCCAAGTGTGAAATTCCGCTTACTGGTCAGTGGTCGTTCGAATAAGAACAAACGAACCGGAAACGAAACCAAATGCTTTATTTTATAATCAAGTTATGTAAATACCATTTGTCATCATTGCAGCATCTTTCCTTTAATTATTAACTTCCGAAGCCCATTACATCATGTGGAGGGTCAGCATGAGTAGGTAGGCACAATAACACCAGGAGCTCGAAGCAAGGAGGAGGTCAGAAACGGCCTGGGGAGGGGGCTGAGTTGGCTAGTTGTTTTCCAAAACGATCTTTACCAAAAAGGCCCCGCCATGGATACCACTTCAAATACCTTCAAATTTACTTGATAGTTTTGGGAAGCACAACAGCAGATGCAATCAGGTCTAAGCCAAGGCCATACTCAATAGTACCACGGCGGCTATCACCATGAACTACGTTGTTTCCGAAGTCTTTGAACTTATTATTATGTTACAGTGAGTAGGCAAACAAAGTGCTGGAGGTATGTTACTGCTTATTCGCAGAGAACATTCTACCTAATGGGAGGCTTAGATAGGCTAAATATACCCCTTTCCCTAGAAGATCTTTCACAGTGATGAGAAGGTAGGTTTACAATTGTTTCAACTAATATTTTTTGTGTGTGTCGGTGAAACAAATTTCAAATTTCAACACTAAATAAAATTCTGTAGAATCTGACAACTATAAACGATGCTGCTCTACCGGGGTAGTCACTAGGGGAGGCTTGAATCGATGAATATTTATAACTTTTCTCTTATAACTATACTTTACTCTAGATCATATTCCCGTTAATAAGCGGGTTCCAACGCCCTTGTTTGCAGCCACATTTGTCGGTCATACATGTTTTTCTCTCTGAGCTTTTTTCCTTGCCTGGCCTCCTAAACACAATTCCTCTAACGTATCCTTCATCGTCCTTAACCTCTTCCTCTACGCCAGTGCCTACTCTTCTTCTGACTTCATTGTTGCCTTCTGTTCACTACCAATGCGACCGTAGTATCTTCTCTCTTAACTTTTCCCCAATGCTTGTTATACCCAGCTCTTTCCTTGTGTTTGCACTCCTCTCTGTATGTCTCTAGGCGTAACCATAGAGAATTCAAGGTCCTCCCTTACATCTATCTCTAGTGCAAACACTTTGATTGCTCTCAACCAGGTCATCGAATGGCACTTGTAGAACAAGTGCGTTCGTGTTAGAAAATTTTTTTCATTAACTTTCACGGATAAAAAAAATTCGTACTTTATCAAGACAAACTTCATACGAATGCTCCACTTTCCAAACTCATGCAAATGTAAGTCGGTAGAAGAGAGAATCGATACTATTTTTCATTCATGGCCATCTGGAACTTACATTTGATATTCTCCCTGAATATTATTGTTCTCAGGCCATTCAATTTAAAAGTTGCACGAAGTAATAAAACCATTTTTGTATTTGAAAGCTTTTTGCGTCTAACCCTCCTCAGAGTAAAAAATTGTCAGAAGGAAACACCAAAGAGAAAAAATGAAACCAATACCCAACTGTGTCTTCAAAGTAAACAATCAGAACTCTGACTGCCTGATTGGTGTTCTTTTCACCAATCAGGGGCCGTAGAACCGAAAAATTAACCGAAAAGGCCCTGTGAAAAGGCAACTTGTCTCTCTCTACAAAGCATCGTTGTTCTCGATTTTATGTGGACTGATTCCAGAATTGCCAAGTGAAAGGTAGACCAAGCCTCACGTATGATCTAGAAGCGGTCATCAGAATACATTTTCACACAGTCTGGGTTTTTGAGTAAGGTTTGCCCTATGGAAGAGTCAAATTACTTAATAGTGATCTTGCTGTTTGAAATACAAAGTGGCTGTTTCCTTGTAGGAACCAATGTTTGGAGAACACAGGAAAGAGCATTCTGCTTAATTCAGGCAACTAACCTTAAAGTCCTGGAAAGCTCACGATCTTTGTGGTTAGCTGAAGACACTTTCTTACTGGCATCAGATATGTATGGGATAACAGCGCCGAAACACTCCTACATGGCATTTTTTTATCTGGTTTTCGAATTGAATCGAAAATAGTTTCTCTACTTCGTGCGATTCGATCTATGATCTCTGCAGACAACATTAGATTTCGACGCTGGCATAGTTATGTGGTCCTTTTGTGATTTGTCTGTATAAAAATGTGCTAAAGACACCTAGTCTGGAGTTCTTGTAACCCCATGTAACTGCCATGGTATCACTTCTCCTCCTCTTTCTCCTTCAGAAGATCATGTTTTCTTAAGCATATACATAGTTACAGCCAGGACGCTGTCGAATTTTTTGACGGGACAAAATTAGTTTGAGAGAGGCAAATCGGTATCTTAGGGGAGGGGGTAAATAATGTTAGAACACAAGAGTTCGAGAGCAATGTTTTCCTTTGGACCAACGATATTAGGGGTAAACACCAGTAAACACCAATACTGGACAGCCGCTGGCCACACTCCCCCCCCCCGTGAGTATGTGTTTGAGTTTCAATTGGAGTTACTGAAACTGTACTGCTCTCGTTTACGTAGTTTTCTTTACCAGTAAAAGTCACTTGACACACTAGCCAAGGAAAGGGGTGACGTTTTCTGTGAAGTATTACAAAAACTACGGAAGTAAGCATTGATGCAATAGTCAAGTCAGTTCAGTAACAAAATAAAATACTTTTTTATTATTGTAGTAATTATGGGAAATATTTCCGGGATATTGAATTTCTAGATTACCATTTTACTACAAACTCTTTTCTTGACTTTTCTGTATAAATTTCTCCGTAAAGCAAACATACCAACCTTAGAAAATGTTTCCATTTTAGATACAAACAAGCCCCTCCTGCTGCCTGCCTACATTTCTACTCAGATCGTAGCTATATATGGAGCCATTAATAGTCCTGTCTCTACAACAGTGTTTTTTTTTCATTGGTGCACCATTTGTTGGAACTGCCCCTTGTATATCTACCGGATGTACGGTCTCTTACGTCATTCGTCAAAACCGTGACAACATAAAGCAATGTCTTAGAGACTGTAGGTAGGGGCTGTGGAATGCTAGCATTTTGTTGATGTCGTGTTGTTTAGTGAAAGTAGATGACTCCTATTGGCCAGACTTTAAGCGTCTTTAAAAGATGATTGATCTTCCCAGCTGGGCAAGAGAACTACTACTCTTATCAACCCAGGTTAGGAGAGTTAAGTTGATGTAATCTGTTATCCATTACACAGCTCAGAAATGGATTGTTATATTGTAGTAAACGGACGTCAGAGGGTTAGATTTGTTATCCAAAATTCACAGTTCAAAGAATACTTTCGTCACAGAACAGGTCTTAAGATATTAAGTGATGTTTGGAGGTAATTTTGCTTATTATTTTAAGTTATTTAACCTTACCTGCTTGGATCAGGTTTTTTAAATTCCAAATTAAATGTGTCTAGAGCTTCTCAGAATCACGGAACGATACTTAAAAGCAGCTCTATTTTCGGTCTCAGCTTGAAGTTGCCTCGGAAAATGATCACTTCTAGCTTCACATAGCTTTCTTTCTTTATTTTATGACATCACTTCGAGCTGTATGAATTCAGAATGATGAGCAATCTAGGTGGTGTACTCACGGGTGAAAGCGCAAATGATCTAATGCCGCAGTTCCTGTTAACTCCAGTACATGAATACTTATACCAATCTTGTCGGGAAGAGATTAATTTGCATAATATAGGGGAGAAATACGCCGCTATTGTTCCATTGGACGCACCCTTGTTATAGTTTTTTGGTCAAATAATTACGAGGAAGTTAAAAAACTCACATCATAACGAGGATCGCTTTCTCAGTCCTTCGTGACTCAGTCTTTTTGTGCTGATATAAAACAGAGGCTTTATGATGCTTGTTGATAAAATATGAATATTTAATGTGGCAATTTCGGTATTTTGGGCAGCCAGGACAATCGGGATGTAATAAAGTTAACCCTACTGGAAATACAAATATGCAATATGTCAGTTGAATAAATGAAGGAAATCGTTCAAAGTCATCCTTAGGGACAGACACTAGGTTCAGTTTACTCCCGAAGGAAATTTTTTCCATTTCTCTTGAACTGTTAACATTAAACAACTCAGAGCTATAAAACTGATGATAGTAAAACAAAGCATTTAAAATCAGTGTTTATGCTAGCCAGAGGGCACACGCAAAGGAATGATAAGAAATTTGTTTAATGCAATTGTCTTGAAATGTGGGACTAATACGATATTTGTGTTGTAGGTGGGTTCCAAGAGCAAGATATTGTAACGAGTATTAACAAATAAATAGATGAACATGAGTAAGATGACTTCAAGGAGAATAGATTTAAAATGAAATGCGGTTGTATAGGCTAAGAATAAAAAAGACGAAAATGTTTGAGGAATAGTATTATCAAGTAATTGTCATGAGGTAATGATAAATAGAGATAAAATGCAAGCTATAATACAGTACACAAAAATTAACCAACGACTCGCAAAGTAGAAAGCTATAGCATCTTTTTTGGAAATAATCTTTTACCAGACTGTGTTTAAGCTGGGAGATAACATTAAAATGAAATTCTTAGCTACAGAGAGAAATTATCTTATGGATGACAACTAAACAGATGGTTTTTCATCAATGGTATTATTTACTATAAACGGCCAGGCGTATTTGAGTTTATCTGATGATGTTCTTCTTTGAACTTGGAACGTTGATGACAGAACAACTAGCCAATGAACTAACTAACAAATTAAGTTATGAACTATTTATGAAATAACTCTTTAGTAACCGTTAACTGGTCAAAGTAGTCTCATTCTCTTTTACAAAGCGCAGGGGATGTGATGTGGTAGAAAATCACACGTTCAGGGTCACGGCATAGCGAGGTAGGGTTACCAGGTCCTGTCCTGGCATCCTTCAGTCTTCCCCAGGTGATGCCAGGCACTCATTTTGCTCCTCTGTTCAAAGAAAGAGTTTCAAGTTGATGGCAAAGATTGGATTCAAGCCATTAGCCTTCTGCTTGCTGGAACAACTCTCAAGCAGAGGGTTAATGGTTCGAGTCCACCCTCGGTCATCAATTTGAAAAGTGTTGTTATCGAATTGCAGGCACAAATATAACGTTAGTAAGTATCTAGAAGTGTTTATTATTTTATTGAAGGTTATTTGACTTCCAATGTATAAGTTATTAACCACAATTAAGAAACTATAGGCAAGCGTTTTTACAGATATTGATACCCACAAAATCACAAGTTACTGTTTTAAAAGTATGTCTCGCGAGCGAGGATGTTTTCTATGTGTTGAGATAGACAGCAAATTAAAACGATGATTCCTTTCCTACATCAAATTATATTAATCAAGACTTCCCCTAGCTTGATTCTTAGCCCACTCTCTTTTGCTTGCGTACCATGAATCAGGCTAGCCCTGACCAAATTTGCTGATATGTTTGTTCCACGAAAGTGGGCAGAGGATCGATACTGGAAACCTGGTTACGTTAAAGACATCATTTTCCGTGGCTACCAGAAGAAAACAGCCTTTCTTTTGTTGGAAGTACGTGGTAAATCTATTTGCAATGCTATGGAAAAGTTAGTGGGGTTTCAAAAGATTTCGAACTTCAAACCTCAAACAGCTGCAATAGAGCGCTCTTTCAGAATTGCGGACGACAAAGATATCAGTTTCCTATGCTACAAACATCCCGCGCTTGACCACAGCCCTACTGATGTCGAAAAAGAGTAAGATCGTATCATAGGGGAACGGTGTAAGCAGGTTGCAAACCTATCGATAGGAAGTATACGGGAGTAAATTTGGTTAACGTGTCCAGATTTGTTGTTAAAAGTTGCAAGCGTTGCCAAGACTCTCAAATGGATCTTCCTGATAATGTCTTGGAAACATTTTAAGCTAAAGGTCATTGATAAGCAGTAACTGTAAGCAAAAAGTACAGAAAATCATCAAAGTAGATGTGAAAGTTCTTAGAGGTTAAAAAATATCTTAAATTTAGGTTTTTGCCAATCGAAGACAGAGTAAAGGATTTGTGGGAGAAGTTGTCTTTTATATTCAGCCACAAAATTAAGCTTTTCTTTTGTTTCTTCGTATAAGAATCTTAGCAAGCACATTGCCATAAAGAACGTAACTATTTCAAAAGCAACCAATAGGTAAAGTAAATAAAACTTTTCACCTTGTTAGCATAACTTCCAATCGAATCTGTGGAAAACTGCATGATGACGAGTACCTTGGTAGGGGTGCGCCTTAGGGTTTTATATTTTCACTCGACCTATTCTATTTGTATAACTAGTGGATACTGAGAATATTGGAAGAATTGCAGGGAGTGGTGACATGCGTAAAAAAGGAAACTATCCTAGCTCTGCAAACTGTACTGTTCTGATACTGTTCTAGTCAACGCCTCATAATAGATTCTTCAACAAATTGTCAACAACATGTTCAGTGCAAGTGAGAAGAAACGATCGTTCAGTCAGATGTAGACGATTGCTCAGAGCAGTTGACTCATAATTCAAATGTTATGACACTCGGAGGTTTGTATACCGCTGTTATATCCTTGAAAAAATATAAAATCGATTGTGTTTCGCCGTGCCTTGGGGTAAAATTGACTTGTGACTATAATGTCAAAAAGGCACATAAGCACCGTGCGCCTGCTGCATGTCTATGTTCATCACCAAAGATTATCAACTCAGTTTAAAACCATGATTTAAAAACAATTTTAGAATGCTTCGTCCGTACCTCAGCGTTTCTGATCAACGGCTGAAGTCGAATAACTGACGTAAAACACTCATAGGCATACATTTTCACTCATTTTTTCCTGAATGGAAACTACACGAGGGGATGTTTTAATTGAGCTAATACGTTAAAAACCCTATATTCCATCACAGGAAGTTGCTAGTTTATCACCAAAGTGAGCATGTTGAACTGGCATTATCCTATTAAAAAACTAAGCCATTATCCCTATCCAAACTGGATTGTTTCGAGATTGCAGGACTAGGGGTATAGTAAGCCCTCTACTATATCAATACTACTTACTCTGTGCAGTTAATTAGGATCTTTCATTACCTATTAGCTATAGTTTAATTTTTAACATTTCTCTTGAACTGTTAACATAAAACAACTCAGAGCTATAAAACTGATGATAATAAAACAAAGCATGGAAAATCAGTGTTTATGCTAGCAAGAGGACACACGCGAAGGAATGATTGGAAATTTGTTTATTGCAATTGTCTTGAAATGTGGGACTAATAAGGTGTTTGTGTTATTGGTGGGTAGTAAATTAGGATCTTTCATTACCTATTAGCTATAGAAAAATTGCATTATTTTTAAAATTGAAAGTGGTGACGTGAAACAAACTCTGAAGTTTGCAAGTACCTAAATGCCTTCTGAAAATCTATTGGGGGAACATCATCGACTATCAAAACTTATAGTAAGCTTAATTTTATGGGTTTAAAAGATAACTTTGATAAAATTGAGTACAAAAAGGTAATCTACATGCAATGTTCTTGTTTTGTGACAAAAAAGCAGGTAATCTGTTTTCAGCACTTTTGTCTTTTGTCATTTTGTTCTTGACTCTTTTTTTTCACAAAACTTCTGGGTAAATTTGAGGAAAAGTCGATTAGTTTCAAAACGATTGGCTCAGTCGGAATTACGAAGATATGAAACACTGGTCTACTACTCGCCCTTTCAAATATGGATAGGGTAACGCGACACACACTTATTCGAGTCTGCCAGAATTTGAAAACCTTGGAATGATCTTAGTATAAATCCGGATTTTAAGAGCCTCAGGCCAACTAAATTTGTTCACTTTAGTCTATCAACTTGTTTGTACAGCTACTACATATGGGTTTCTTTGGCTGTATTGTCCTTGTATAGCAATGTCTTGGACTTTGATTCCGTTCTACTGGACGTAAACAGAAAACAAGATCTGGAACCAAGTATTAATTGGCGATGAAATATAGAAATTTATTGGAGATACGGACAATTTCGGACAAAAGAGAGATAGTTTCTAGTGACTCAGGGAAGTTCTACAACTAAATCTGTCATCTCTTCTGTCCTCAATTTTATACCAAAAATAATCTGAGGCAGGGGACACCCGGGATTGAACCAGGGACCTCTCGATCTGCAGCCGAATGCTCTACCACTGAGCTATATCCCCGCTGCAATGGATAGCTTGAACATTTGGTAGAAGAAGTTTGATCTACTAACAGGTGTATTGACTGTCTCACCTGCTAATAATCTGTTCAATCTTAAGGGGCACATGTAACCGGCAAGCTTTGCGCGCTTAACTTCTCCTCCGTCACAATCTTCATGGACCGTAGGATCACTACTCAGAAATATCAAATGATGATTAATGATAGCTCACTTTTTTGACCATAGTTTTTGAGGAGATATCTCAGACGTAGCTGGTTCCAGTTACTCTTCGAATTATCTAACGTTGTGCATCTTGATCTGTTTTAGCAATTATGCCTACAACACCAGGAAAGGAGAGCGTAATGGCTTCGCTAAGCATTTACCTGACTATCAAGAGACACTGCTTGATTTTGGTTCCATATTTCACTTAGAGAACCAGCTGATCAAGGTGCTTTCAAAGTTCTTCCTGTAAATGTTGACAGGCTAATCGTTGATACTTGTAATCATTTTCACCTTAGCAGTAAGTGGAACAAAGAACTCTAGTCATTCCGCGACTTTAAAATTCAACGACTATTACGAGTTATTTATCTGATTTTATAGGATTGGGTGACCCTCTGTTTGTACTTCGCGAGCCCCGAGGATGCTGAAAAACGAGGCTGGATGAAGATCATCAAGGATAAGCTTACTGATGAGTCAAAGGTGTATTGTATTTTATAGGATCCCTCCCCCCAAGAAACCTTTAACACTTTTAAGGGCGACTTTTAAGCAACGTCGTAAACAAAGATTCATCTCCTTTTATGAGAAAGTAAAGAAACTAACTTAAAGTGTATTGTGTTACCTCGAAAATACTAGATATTCATTCATTCATTCATTGATATATATATATATATATATATATATATATATATGATATATTTGCTAAATATATTTGACCTAAAAAAGATCTGATTTTGTGGATGCTCAAAATCATGTGATGGATGACAAACTGGATACTGGGGTGCTGGTGCTGATCGGACTACTTCATATTAGGATAGTAGATGTCAGGTTGATAAGGGAACAAAATTCATTTGGAACCTACACTAATTCTATGCTACGTTTGCTTTGACCACGATCGAGAAATTCATATTCCAATTTACGTGTTTTTCTGGTATAAGAATTCTTAATAAAAACAGACATCTATCTGGGTTTTCCTAGCAAGGTGGTCCAGCTAACACGAGACTATCCTCGTGTAATGCATAATGATCAATTGCAACAAATGATGAGTCAGGCTGTTGGCTTTCAGTTTCAAAAGAACTAAGCGTTACCATTTTTGGCAGAGGCTCGTTAGGTCAATTATTTGGTCTATTCCTTCAACGGACAACAATTTGGCTTTAGTTTGAGCTCTTCTGTCACAGCCGGCCAGCAAACGCAGACATAGAAATAATGGCCAAGAGGAGAGAAAACATCTTTACAGGAACACAGTTGCATCGTTTTAGCATTTAGAAAGCAAAATTAATGATCGTTGATTTTAAACGATGTGAACGAAAAAAAATTGCTGTTTCAAATGGAAGCACCAAGCATGTCGTTTATGGACAGCAGGAATAAACATACTCTACCAGAAGAACTGATCCCAGGGCTATACACGCAGCTTGAGTTTGTAAAAGGGGAAAATGGACAGCAGACATCTAAAGATGCAACCTATGAGAGTATTCCAAATTTCTTATTTTGGTAGTATCCAACTTCTTAGATTCTTCCATGTTAAAAGATAAATTGCAATGTAATTGTATTTGTATTTGCCTACGTTTGTACAGACACCATCGTATGAAACGTGAAAAGCACTGAAGAAAACTCCTGATTTTTCATGTCATGACATCACCGCCAAAGTTTAAATATGGCCGCGTGGAAGTCGTGATGGCAAAAGCGATAATTTCTCTGAAGCAGATACTTCATTACTGATATAAGAGAGGCACAAATATCTATGTGTGTTTGGAAACATAGCAAGGTTAGCCATGATAGAAGTAAAACGAACGACGCGAAGCCATCGATACCGTTGTTCATTGATGAGTCACTTTAATGCAACGGGGAAGCAGCAAAAATTGACCGGCTATATAATACGTTCCTTTCCTCATGTCGTTCCTAAGATGACTAAATCAAGACCCTAAAACCCTACGACGTCATTTTGCTTCGGCACGTGCATTGCACTTCAAAATCAACGAAGGTGTCCATTACAAGTACGATGGATCTAAAGTAGAGAATTGGACTTAATCAGGCCCAAATCGTTACTTAACAAATCGTAATGTGTACATCATTCTTGATATTTCCCTTTCTCTTTGTACAAATGTGATGAACAATAACATCACAGATGCCATTTTACTTCGTCACTCTTTCCCCTCTATACATTTGACATTTTAAAGACTCGTACCCACAGCCTCTTTAGTTTATGCCTCTAGGTACTCGCAATGTTTTAGCTTGCAGAGATATCCCACAGGCTCGTGTTTTAAGTTTGGTTTCCTGGACGGATGTGCCATAGAATTTTGACACGTAAACCACAAATAAGAGGATATATACATTCACTCAGTTTTCCCCACTTTGAGTATAAAGATGATTATTGTTAACAAAATGTCCTATGAAGTGTTATTTTCCATTTGAAATATTTCCCAATGGCTCCTTATTTGGGTCTTCTTTCTTTCATTGAATCATCCATTGTCTTGAAACACAACAAGAACCAAGACAAAGTATGAACTCCAGAAAGTTGTGTTTGCTATCTTTCATTGAGCATGACGGACGCTTAGAGGTTTGTTTCTTTATCAATGAGTTCTCGTAGAGTAAAGAATAGCAAAAGGTCGACCAACTCGACTCTTCTTTTGCCCTCAGATTACCATAAAAGCAATTGATTTAGATGTAATACCAATACTTTTGTGGCGTTTATTTCCTACATATCCCATGTGTTGTTTTTACGATAAGATTTGTCGATTATAGTGGCAATATAATTAAATAGTTGTATCGTTGAAATTTTTATAGTTATATCAAAAGGGGGCTTATATTGATAATTGTGAAATATAATGAAATTTGGTTTCTTCATCTATGTGA
>JAAAKL020006508.1:0-17925 GCA_010016065.2 Carybdea cf. marsupialis auct. non (Linnaeus, 1758) | reverse complement strand
CTAAAATTGTGTAAAACACCGTTGTTCATTCCTTGTAAAATACTCTCAGGGAATAAAAAGGTTGATGCAGTATTCTTGTTTGATTTTTCCTGTCGATTTCAATGAGATGGAAGAGGAGAGGAATAGAGAATTTAGTAATAAACATTTGAATCATGAAATGGCAGCTCATTTCATCTACATATTTTTGTTGGCAATACAGATGCAAGTATTTTTTAATCTGACAGGTGAAGGGAAGAGTGAAAACAAAAATATTAAGTGTTTTTCGCTTAACACGTTCATCATTTAATAATATTGGCAACATAAAGTTTCCTTCCGTTGGGGACAAATTTGACCCAGGATACTAGTAATGTTTTATTCCACTGAGTTACAGTCGACTCTTAATACGTCGAATCTAGATTTCTGGACCTCAGCTCTATCTCAAACAAGTCCATGTCTCCCTTGAACGCTTAACATTTAGTGGCCAACTATTGATATCTTGAACTCTTTTCCGTTTCCTTGGGTGTTCAATATATCAAACTTTGACGGTACATCTAACGTTAGAAATCAAACCCCTAACTTTTGTCTCATGTTTATCCCTTTTCCGTCTCTTTCGTACTTCAAAATGAAAAGGATAGTTTGATTGAGTGGCAAAGTCTTCCAGTGCTCATGTTTACATTCAAAATTGTGAGATCTGTCATATTTACTTACGTAAGACCATCTAAACTGACAAAATGTCTGCGAAGACCTTGCTAACGATGGAACATTCTAATGATAAAGAGACAAATCTCTCTCCTTTTCTGATCTAGAGAACGTGCATAGCAGATAAGCCAGCTAATAACAAATGAATCGTAGCCTAGTGCACGGTCCAGTGGTGAAAGTATTAAGCACGCAGTCATGGGAATCGTGTGCATGTTCAACGGCGCTACTACAGTGTGCAAACAGATTCATAATCAAATAGAAATAGTTTTCTCTTGCTATAATGATTATCAAGGGAGAAGAGTTACAAGATAGACAAAGAAGCTAAGCCTTAGGTCATTTTAAGCCTCCAAGTTAATCAGTTTAGCTCGACTAGAAGCCGCTTTAAGTCTAGCGACGTTCTCAGGGAGTAGGATCTGTTTACTAAAATCCTGGCTACTCACCGATTAGATTCTCATTATCGCAAAGACATGATTCATTTTTTGAACTTCAGACTGATATAGCCATCTTTGGAAGCTTAGAGAGAGACTGGTGCACTATTGGTCTTGAAGACTTCACCAGCAAGAGGGACATCGCTCCTTTACTCCAAACAAAATCATATCTCCGTATTTCTGATGGTCGAAGAACAGGGAATTTTCCGAGTGATTCCATTCTGTCATTTGGAAGTACACGATTTATGGAAGTCCTTGGTTTTAGAAAACCATCCTTCACTCCTCATGTTTCGTGCTGGCCAGTGTCACTTTATACAATGTGAATGTGTTAAATTACCATAGGTGGTTTGTTCTTATTTTATCTACGTTTAATTGCTATTGGCTATAAAGAAAAGTGTGGATGCTTTTCAACTCTACTAGACGAGAAAAGACTATGTACTCCAAATGCCCTAAATGTTGTTACTTTTTGAAGTTAGCTCCATTACGAGCTGTATGAACAGTTTTCTTTAGATTTCTTAAATATTTTTGTTGTTTTGATATGAGAGTTTGTTAATTTCATTCTTATAGAACAGTACTTAAGTCTGAAGACATAATTTTAAATAATCACTATTTCAAAATGATCTTGCACTCGCTGCATTTTTCTTTTCGTTTAAGGTAGTCAGTAAAAATTTGGGTAACGATATTTTGAACAGAGGTCGGGATACTACCTTTAGAAGTTTAAAACATTCTTATACAAACTTAACGGGACACATGTTCATAAATTTAAGAACTAAGCAAAATTGACAGCATTTTCAGAGGATCTTCCTTTACGCACAATAGACAAGCTGGGGTTCTTTTTGGCCTAAAGTACAAAAAATAACCTCATTACAACTACAGTTTATCGCTCTCTGGTCACCCCCTCGGCAAAAAACTCGATGAAATATCAGCTACCCCTTGCTCCTTTTTTCATATGAAGTGGGTACTTAGTGCCTTCGCTGTTTAAATTTCTAATAAGGTGGTCACTTAATCGTCCGATCTAAAATACGGTCCAATCAAGTGTCCAGCTTGTCTACGATTGATCAAATAAATGCGCTTCACGAATGATTACACGATGGCCTTTCTACTATCTCCTTATTTAACAATACCTACAGTCTTTTTATTTCTTTGAGAAAAGAGGGTTTGATATGATAAGATTGAAATGATATTGGAAAAATAGAAATTATGTTACCAACGGCATTCGAACCTGCGGTTGAGTATGGGGAACCAATCTGGTGACTGGAAAATAATCTGTGTTAATCAGCACGCTACATCTAGCTAAAAGAGTAGAGCGCACACTGCGAATGCGCGAGCCACGGGTTAGAGTGTCGTTGGTGATATTTTTTTCTGATTCTTTATTAGCAAAATAAACTCGTAAGCGCACCTGTTCATTTTTTGAAATAACAATTTTTGCCAACCTTCTTCATTTTTCCTCTTTTTGGGGGCCTAAAATAATTCTATAATTTTCTTAACGTTGTAGTGTAAAAATGGGGGAAAGGGGCATCTATTAGGTAATTTCAAATGAAATTAACGACATTGAGTGTATTATCAGTAGCAAGTTGTATGATGAACATATGGAAACTCAACTTGGAACTAACATGCACGAGTACCAGGAATGGCACCGGCGAACAAAAAAAATAATGTGGAAACGGAAATGATATGGATCACTTGATATATCAGCGCCGTTTCTTGTTGGTACTACTGCACCAACCAGTTAACATTTTCCCTCAGAACCGCAAGCTTGATATTGTTATTTTAGAAGAAGAAAAAAGAACACGTTAAATATTGGGGGATTTCGGCTGATTAGCATCAGTACGATTCTTAGATTTTCTTAAAATTTGTTCACTTTAGTACACCTGATTTTAATAAACTCGATCCTAACAAAATAACTTTCATTGCTATAATGCGAGTCTTTCGATAGATGACCGTACAGAATATGAACCGTATTTTGCATATTGCTGACGATAAAAAAATACAATGTTTAACCTTTGCAGCTCAATGTGAACTGCCATCCAAGAAATAGAATATACCTACATTGCTACTCCCCGAGTTCTTCCGCTCTAATGCTTCTTGCGAGCACAGCACAGTCACTAGAACGGTTATTTCACAATCATTTGATCTCGTTTTCATGACGCGGTCGGTTGAACTGGTTACTCTTGTAAACTGTCTCTTTTCCGGTTGGGTTTTAAGATGGCCCCTAAATGCCTCCATCCAAGTTGTTACTATGTATTTTTCCTAAGGTAGATTAAATTCAATGATTGTAATTGGAAATCCATTTTTACCTGAGGATTGCCACAGGCGTGAAATTAGTAGTGGTAAAAGGCATTGGATTTTTGTTTGCTGTACACCAATAAATGTTTGGAAAAGGATTTAGCAGGTGTAGTTTTCAAGAGGGTGGGGTGCTGCCAAGCAACGTACTATCTCTGGAAGAAAATACAGCGTTAACGAGTTCTGAATGATAGACTTGACTTGGCTAGTTACATTACAATATAATGTTCACCATGAAGTTTATTGTGGTCTATTGAATAACACTCTACTTTCCAGTGTTGACAAGGTAAACGTCAAGTGGCTGTGCGATCAGAACTGACACGAGAACACCAAAGATGGACGAAAGCCAAATCAATTTCCAGTTAATTGCATAGAGTTTCGCTATTTTGGTGCAATCGGAATGGTTGAAAGTATACATGCTAAGCCTGAATCAGACACCACTCTTTAATATTGTTACCTCGTACAATTTAAAACTTTCAGTCTCTTGGAGTTATTACTTTTGGCGCTCACCGAATCGCTACAATTTTCCTCACACCTCGATGAAGCATGACGCCTAGTCTAAGATGCAAGGTCCCTTTGTGCAAGAATACGAAAGCAGCAATTTTGTACGCAGCACAATCTCATAGTCACCTGCGCATGCGCTCGAACAGACATACTGCCGACCATACCCACGGCAATAATCAACCTGATGACATCAGACGAACAATCAGTTCACCCTTCTACATGGAAAAAGCGAACAAAATATCAACAACCATATTTTGTATGATATCAAAATATTTACTAGTGGCATCTAACCTCCATCTATTGGCGTCTAATTGTCTCGTTATGTACAGATTTAGGCGGATAAATTCTACTCAGACATATGCTATTTGACTTACAATGAATACATCTAATTGTAACACTTTTACAGTGCCAGGCCCCGCATTGCGGGTTTGCTGCTTTATGATATACCAGCACACTTCCCGGAATGTAGTACCCTAGTCCTTCATGCAGTGTACGTAAAAGCATTCCAAAGTAGAAATAGAATAGACCCAAAGAAGACATTGCCAAGTAGTGGCCAACTGAGATCTTGCATCGGTGATAACAACTAGTTATATAAGCAGTAAACCTAACTTAAGCCTCGCATTTCACCACATTGTGCACCATAATCGTTGAATGGCTCCTATCACACTTAAGTATAAGTAACACAATGCTGCTTGTGTTCATTAAATGATAACGTTATACCTATATGATCTGTGCATGTGACATTCCTGATAATCTTAAATATGCAAACACCTTCTCTGGACCATGTCTTTCAAGACTTGTAATTATTTTGTTTTCGTCCTTTTATAATAACAGCCATAGCTAACTGACTAAAATGGTTTACCTTACTCCCCCTTTTTCAGAAGCTTTCAATATGTACTTTGAGAAAATGGCAGCGGGTATAAATGAACTCCTGAGTTTTCTAATTAAACTTATGTAAGAGGCGAAACAAAGCAATACGAAGCAATTACCAGCAACTCTTCCCTAATTCCTCGAAAAGGGAAATTACCAGTATTGTTTATTCCTTTAAATGATGAAAATGTAGCGCGTTCATTTTATTATTCTAATTTAGGTGACAATTGTCCATTGATAAACATGCTGACTTTTAAATCTTCCAGAAAATTCGCCACATAACTTCGTTTACAATTTGGCAATACCCATCTCCGTGATCGTAAATTTTGCGACCTTCCTCGTTCTACTATCTGGTCAGGCTCACTCCGCGAAACAGCAATACTTCCTTAGTTCTGCTAACGGAATCGTAAAGAAATGCTACACTTTCCGAGTTGCACTAGAAAGTATTCTCAACACGTAGTGGAAACTAGTCAGCAATAGTCTAAATACGACTTTAAAAGCGTTGGGTATCTTAGCAATATCTCGGCGTAGAGGAGTGAATATAGCGCTCCACGTCTGCGTTTTGGTATGAGATATGCACAACTCCAGCACTGAATGACCTGTTCCCTCTAGGGTACGACATCCCGAATTGGTGCTTTTCTAGCAATTGGAATCTAGCTATACCATAGAGAAGCATCATGGACAAACCATCCCTTTTAAAGGGACCTTCCTTACATCAATATAGCGCAGTTCCGCTGCCGCAACCCTCTTATTATCTCTAACACCCATAGCGATGTACAAATAATGCTCTAAAGGCCTAAAATAGGCACATACAAGACATGTGTCGCCTTGCCACCCTATGCTTAACAATACAGAAGCACTGCACCTTGCCAAAACTTAAGGCGTTCTGAGCTGTCATATAGTACCATGCCTCTTCTCGCCAGGGCGTGCGTGTTATTAAGTTTCGCCCAATAACCAAAACCTATTTCCCTGTTTTGTTATCTAGATGACTGAGTAGTAATTTGATACTTTAGGATAAAGAAAACCGCGTTAGAGAAAATTGAGGGTGAGCGACATCCGAACAGCAGCTATCAAATTGTGGATTCATACAAATAAAAGTATGGTTTAAACACCATAACATCTACGTAATTATTGATACAGATTAACGTTTGTAGCTACTACGTATCGGTATTGATATCTCTACCACTCACACAATTTTTGCAATAAATACTCGCTTATTTCACGATCGTACAAAACGATGGAAAAAATGTAATTCTATATAAAGTTCTATGGAATATCCATTTTGCCACACTGTGGCTCCGGGTATCTTTCCATACACGGTTATCACATAATGCCAAAAAGTAACATGGATCAATGTTTAGATGAAAAAAACCATAAGCATGAAAGGGGTACGTGTAAACTGAAAGTGCTTCGGAGATTCCAGAGCTCACACAATTACAAATCCTGATTGATTGCTTCGGGTATAAACCTGGTGTAATAGGGAGATCTAGTATGTATTTGAACACAGAAATCTCAGCTATTTCACCTATCTCAGAAGCAACGTCCGCAAGTTATATCAATACCCGCATGGCAAAGTCACGTGTCGACATAGTTCACCCATCTATTACATAGACGTCTTATCTGTCTGTTAAATTACATCCTCCTCGAGGCCACTGTTGCTTTCGCTAATGCCAATCTTGCAGCATCGTTAAAGGGTGTGACACTTAATTTTATCAGTTCGAGAACATGTGCCGTGTCAAAAAGCGGTGACGAATGCCAGTGAATTTTATGTATACCCTCTTACACATTTTCCCTAATGAAATCCACAAACCAATATTTGTATTATTAACCCTTGATATACTGTACATGCTCGATTAACTAACGAAATACATATCTGGAGGCACAAATTACAAGCTATTGATATATTGTCAAAACAGAGAGGAATTCTAGTGTTACTGACTAGGGCGTCAATGACCTTTTTGGCTATTACCAAAAATCGAATAATAAATGCTCCGAAATATTGAAAAAACTGGAATCAAGCATCGTATGAAGCCTCTACAGCGGCATCAAAGGTATTAATCAAAGGTATTAATCAAACGTATTAATCAAAGGCGTCTCCTCGATATCTTTCCTGTTTGCTATTGGAGTGCGCAGCTCACTGTTCGTCACCATTGGACGAGCGTTTATGACATAAAGCGTCTGCTTCTGCAAGGTGATTTCATCACCCCAGGAATCACATCTCAGGACATCAATCGCGCAATTTTGTATCGTTTTACTATACTACGCGGGAAAACAAGAAATATTTAATCAAATTCAAATTGATTTTCCAAGATTAGGTGCCGGGCGCCGCCTATTTTAGAATTGCATGAAAAATGTATCGCCTATTCGAGAGAGGTGCTAGTTATAGTTTTTCATAAAAATGCTTTGTCCATGAAATGGCAGAGCATGTTCGACTTCTTAGGATACAGTAATATACCGTAGAAACAAAAAAGCTTCAAAATATAAATAGTCGTAACACGCCAAATTAAAGCAACCTTTAATTGGATTAAGTGAAGTAAATTTACTCACTCATAGTCGGGCTAGAAATGACAAACATGGAAAAAGTGTTAACAAAACTCTACCCCTTAAAGTGGCGATTCAAATGGCCACGCGGTAGCAAGCCACATATATCGCGCTACCAACTTGCCCCGTGTGGCCTGTTATCTGTAGCCTGGTTGCAAGCCACTGCAGTTTGAATATCTGAACAATCTTGATTCCCATCCATGGTAGTTTACAAGGAAAATGTCAAAATAAAGGATTGCAACAACAGTCTTTCTACAACGATTGCAGTCTTAGGACGATACATTCGTTTCGAAACGAAAGTAAGACCGCGTTTACACGAAAGCGAATCCAAATGGTTCCGTATCCATACCGGTACGGATCGGCCTTGCGCTTACACGAGACCTAGTGAATCCTATCCCATTCCATACAATAACATGGCTGAAATGATATTTGTGACAACCGACCTTCGGTTATCTGAATTCATATCAATCTTAATGAAAAGAAGGAACTAAACAAGAGCGAGATCAACAGTGCAGCTCAGTATTTACAACTTGAGCTGGTCTTCTCTTCGTGCAAAAAGTAAAAAAATTATTTGCCGCGGATGGGCTTTGCAGCGGATCCAAATGGGTCCGATCTCGTCTAAAAGCATGTCAATTTTGCTTCTGTACCCGTGTAAACGCCAGCAAAAACCAGTGCGGATCCATATGTATCCGCTCCTAAATGGATCCGATCTCGTATAAACGGGGTTTAAGCTAAACTGTGATTTCATTGCTTGAGTGGCTAGAAAACGTTTGCATGGTTCCAAAAGTACCCATTTTGAGGTATGCTCAGTTGATGCCCGTTTGTCATACACGTGTTTGTTCAAGCTAACTGTAAATGCCGCCTGGCATCTGGATGCCTTGTACTTTTGTGTCACAAGCTTTCCCGTTTTAAAACACATAATTTAAGATAGTACTTTCCTTTTTCTTCAGATGCCACCAAATGACCATCCTTTACAACTGCTCGAAGTGTGACAACCCTCCTGGCTAGTAATTGGCTTTCGCTCTAACTGGACGCGCCCAAGGGCATATCTGATTGACCGTGAGGGTTGACGATTCTCAAAACACATGTGCTTCGTTCAAAACAGATATCGTTATATACACAGCATAGAGAGTAATGAGGTAAAGACCAACGTATTTTGTACTTTGAAACCTCATTAATGGCATCAGTATGATGGAGGACATTAGACTGAAAGCCAGGAATGATGCCGAGATGATATACTGGACATTTCCACGGATAAGCTATTGGGAAAAAATACGAGAGAAGGAGACTTGATGATCAACAAAGAACTAAATACAAACTTAACAAAGTAGACCACAGCTGGGCAATAAGTTTGGTATCTCTACCAGCACTGGCAAGAGCGCCCTCACAAAGACAATACATAACAATGGACATGAATAAACTCCCTCCCCCCCTAACTATTCAACTCAACTCCCCTATCTACATCTTCACAAAATTCGATTTTTAAAATATACTCTATATTAGGGATGACCAACATGCAGCTCCTTCAAACTGTATCTGCGTTCCCATTGCATTTTGTACAGCGACAGAACGATTGTTTTCATAATACTATCAAGCTAATATAAAGTTAAGCAGCGAGTCACGCACAGCTAATTAACAGACGTAAACTGAAAACTTTCTCTTCAAATTTAATACGTCTAGCTGTGAAAATCGTTACCCTCTAGTTAAGAAAGAAAGGAACTTGTAACAAGAAGGAGGGGGTTACACAATCGCGAGAGGGAAAATAAACCGTCTAATCTGCAACAGCTTTGCATACTGACACGGAAATCATTGATCGGCTTCTACACTGTGAGTAAATATATTTTGAAGCGGACATAACTAGCTCCTTTTTACACCTGCGTAGAAATTGTAAAAAACTTTAGAAATTTTGCCAGAAGGATAACGGTGATGCTTGTATTTTACCTTTGTGTGTACATTAAGGGATACAGTACAAGGAACGGAATGTGATACTCACCACTAAATGACCATTACTTGAAACAGCTGATACTGTACAAGAGATACCAACCCCTAACATCATATCTTGTTATTGGCGTAAAGGAAACAAATTAAATCCATCTCATGTTACTTATACATTGCTGAAGCACTACGAAAATGAATAAAGTACAAGCTATAGCTTAAACTATTAATTTCTTACTTTGTACAAATTAAGTAATGAATAGTGGGGTTTTTCAACATAGTTTTAGCTTCTACACTTTTAGAATAAAAAAACAACTTCAGACACACCGATGCCAATTTAGTACTTCGTTAGCTGTAAGCTTTGCGTAAATGTGGCCACATCCCTCGTTCTAGAGGTCAGTTGGCATAACGTGAAAAAGAAACACCCTGGCTGTCATCTATGCAAACTCTTCATCCCGCTTAGGAACACTTATCACTTCCTCTACCAGCATTCATAAAATATTAAAAGATTTCTGTAAGTACACTGAGAGAAGAGCGTCTCAAAAAAATATGAATAAATAAAAAAGTATGTTCTGTATAGGCAAACTCAAGTGTAAACTTGCACCCTATTCTGGTATTTTTCGAAAGGATACTAAGAAGGGGCCCTCCAAAGCATGCAGCTATTGCCATCCGTGGAGCTCCATGCCTGGCCATCGTTAAGTTGGAAACGAAGTCTTTATAGGATATTAAAAGACAGAAAATAAGTTACAAAGTGCAAAATTGTACGAAGCAGCGAGAGAAATTTGCACGCGGAAGCTTTGTACGTCTGACACTCCTCGGAGTACAAAATCGTCCCAATAGAACACGAAAGGAAGGAATGAAATTAATACCCAAATTATTACGTGTACACAGGCAGCCTTAGCCTTAGACATCTACCTAAATGGATACTGTAACTATGTTTGGTAGAATAAAAAGCTAAAACGCACGAAGAATGGGACACCAGTGTCACGAATTTGCCGATACGTTCCACCATGCTTATCGACTTGCAAACCAGGATGTTAGCTTCTTACAACCCTTCCAAACAATGCTGATTTGAAAGCTGCCTCTTACAATCATAAAGTAGATTTCGTATTTCTCTCTTGCTACTACATACTAATATCAACTATTTTATCCCCTAATCAATAAAATTACAAACATTACGAGAAGATTGTTGGTGGTACAGAATAATAAAACTGCACGAAATAGCGAATTCATATTGTACAAAATGATTCGCTATTTCGTGCAGTTTCAAACATTACGAAAGTAGTATTCTGTAGACGATACCGAAAATACAAAAAAATTAAACCGAAAAAAACAGGGGCTGAACTGTTTATGATTTGGTGTAACGATCGCTTAGACATGGACACGTTTACAAAGCAAATATTATGCTTTGCAAGAGTAGACATGAAAGTTTATGGAAAATCTTTGTAATTTTTGCAAATTCAAGTATTGTTGATAACAAAATTTGAATAGGTAGCCGTGGTTTACCAAGCCGGTTACTCCTCCACTGGTCTGATGGTGCCATCGATCAACCGCTGGGGCTATGAATTGTAAATTAGTCCGAATCAATAGTAGAGTACCTATCCCGGAAGCATGATCTCAATTCCCTTGACAGCATCTGTCACTTGCTTTATAATTTTTAAAAACTGGGGCGTTATTCGCACGGAGATATATATGCAAACCAAACGTCGCATACGTCGATTGCCTATTAATTTTACGCTAGAAGATAAACTTTCAGCTAATGGAAAATAGGTTACAGGTGCCTTTACTTGAGTGGTAGCATACAGAACGTCAAAGAGTAAGTGCTTTTGGACTGATTAGGGCAAACTTAAGTAATTTTAACGCAAGACGGAAGGGGCGATATTGTAAAGCGTGTACACAATCCACGATGACTGTATTATCAGGTCGGGTCTTCCCGGGAAATAATAGCAAAACAGACAAAAAGTGTTTGAGAGGGTTAGTTAAATTATTCATAACAGTGTTTCTATTCGTCGTAAGGGTTACTATTCGCAAGCTCTCTGACAATCCGTAAACACATGTGCGACAGTGACGAAATTATTGACGTTCAGAAATATTAAAGAACATCACAAGAACTGCATAATTCTAAACGGTCGCTAGCAGTTTTTATGGATGAAACAATGAGCTAAAAGATACAATAAATGTCCTATCAACGGCATCTAAGAAATGAGAACTATCTGTTATACAGTAACCCACTTCTCTGAAATCTACAGTTAAGGCTAAATAAATTAAATAATTCTGTATTAAATAAGATCTAAGTTTAAACATTAACTGACTACATAGTAGAGGGGAAAGCTCATCTTCCTGAGTCACTTACCCCCAATGCTGTTTCCCCATGCTAAAAATGTTAGACCCAGTATTGCATTACTCAAACCAAATGCGATTCCAAATGTCTGTTTTAATTACGGTCAGAAAAATAAGAAACAATAAATGAGTCATAGAATATTGTAGCTGCATGTTGCTAACAAAATTCAATTCATAAGAAGCTCCAACACAAAATAAACACGCATTATTTCATACTTCAACACAGTCCCTTTAAGTGCCTGACCAATTCAAGAAAAATGCTAAGCAAGAGAAACGCCAAAGAGGAAACTACAATACAGACGATTTCAACTGAAGATCTTTCTCTCTTCCCTCAAATCCTTAGTTTTTGTGAAAGCAGACCAACATGTAAGTTATTTGGATTAAAAATGGTACCACGATTGAAATGGCTATTTAAAAGCCACAAATTAAGTCCTTGAAGTCAATCGTAATATGATGCCTTGTAACATGAACTAGATGGGTGAATTGGTGTTTGAGTCTTGTTTCTTGCATTGGCTTACATACACAAGCATCTCGATAGTATTCGCAACACTTTCGCGAGATGATCTCATAGAGCGGTTATGATATTGTGTTATAGGGATAAACGATAACCTGTTCCTCTTTCAGGCACACCAATGGCGGTCTCCGGGAGTACGTCACCCTTGGTAACCTCTTGGTAATGTTTGCTGGACGAGACAGCGCGATTGCAAAGCTTACCTGTTGACCAGCGCCTTCGCAAACAAAGCCCTGAGTAAGCAGGGATTCCAAGCCCTGTCCCACCACCAGATTAAAACCACTATCTAGCGTTGCAAATGTTATTAACTTACTTATCCAGACACTTAAGGTCATTCTTACAATAAAAGTTCAATGGAAATGGCCAATGAAGCACACGTACGGCTTAAATGAGGGGGTAGTAAGCTTTTCTTGGCGAACTGGCTCCAAATTACTTAAGTTTTTATAAGATAGTGGATGAGATACAAAGTCCACCATTGGGAACGTTTGAAAGAGAGTATAACAGATTTAAAGTCGAAGTGAAGCACACGCCTTGCTGTCGTGCGCTACCCATTGAGGCATTGGAGCTGAGGCAACGAATTGTACGCCCGTTTCTCTTAAAATTAGCCTTTGTGTAGAGTACATCGGGCAATACGGGCCGAGTCCTCCTATGGTCTTATTGTTGGGCATAAAGGGCATTTTGTTTCCAATAAATGTCAACAGTTAGTAAAGTAACAAAAATGTGGACGTCAACAGGTTAAAGAATCCTGCAAAATATGAAGGGTTCAAAAACAATAACCGGAAGTCTATCGAATATAATGATAATATTGAGGATCCACATGATCATTCTAATCTTCTAATCAGCTCTGACGAAGACGAGGGAGAAGAAGGAGAAGAAGGAGAAGAAGGAGAAGAAGGAGAAGAAGGAGAAGAAGGAGAAGAAATTTACTCCCTCGATGACGTCTACTATCAGTGACCTACCCATCTTAATCAGCAACCCTTACCGAGAGGTAATCGACGTAAAAAGAACGTAAGATGTTTCCGTTGAAACAGAATTTCTAAGGGGTTTTGTCAGAACAAGAATAACCGGCGTAAGTATACCAGATTTCCTGGGAGTGGTTTAACCCTCGTTTCTTGTCTTTAAAGTGAAATATAAGTCATAGATGGAAGGACAAAGCGTCTGACAGCTCTTCAAAGACTACCCTGTTCTTGTGATATGTCGATAGCGTATCAAGTTTGACCCATTTATACACCCTCTATTTTATGGCTATTCTTTACTTTTTTCAATAATTATAAACCAGTATCTATGTACTTTCAAAATGGAACCCATCTTTGGTCTACTCTATTATAATTAGGTAGGAGGTGTACGCTACAGTCATCTTTGTCACTGCATATAAATTGATTTTCCGCAATAAAACATAGTCTTCTTGTCAAAGCATTAATCATCCGATCCAAAGAATTGCTAAGATGTATTACCTGAAGTAAATTGACAATTTCCTGAGCTATCGTGTATATCCAAACAACAGATACTGCAAAGCCGAAGAAGGCAAATATCTGTAAGGTAATGAAAAATATCAAACAAATACGAAGACTACAACTAGCAGTCTAATGCCTCTAATGCAAGGAGTAGTAAGAAAATGAACGAATACTGAACATGAACATTTCAAATGAGAAACGGTAACTTGTGAACATTTGCCTTTACAAACTACGGCATAACAGGATAAACAAAAAACGCTGCTTTGACATTATAAACACTAGGGATATGAACACCATTTGTGTAGGCACTATTGTCATGCTAGTTTCATTCAATAGTTTGGTACCATCAGGATTTCACAAGATTACACACGCATTGGCTAGCCTATGTGAGCTAACACACGTATTATGGGTTTTTGAAAATCAGACCGAATCTTCTGGCGACATTTGACAGTGGCCAAATCGTACATGAAACATGAATTTCTTGAACAGCTTTCATGTACGCAGAATCTTCATGAGTGTACCCTTGCATGGATTCTTCCGTCAATCTCGACCTATGAGCAATCACATGTGCGAGCAACTTGGCGACATACTCTATAAAATGAGTGAAAGTGGCTGCGTAGATCACAGTCACTTATACCCTGGGCGTAATTATCAATTATATTCAGCGCAACACAAGTGTAACATGGCAAGGCCAACCAAAAACAGGTAAATTCCATCTTAAGGGTTTCTTGCTTTCCCTAATTTCCCAAACATGGATTAGGAGAGGTTCGTGACTGTGGTGAAGACAAGCTGTCAATGCCTTGCAGACAGGAGATCTAACCAAGGTTCGTGAATTTCATAAAAGAGCTTTTTAGACTACCTTACATAAGGCTCTATAAGTACTAATTAATGGTATTGGAGAGTGCGCTTGATGCACTATATGTGCATTGCCAAACCAGTGTTAGCTGATATATATATTGTGAGTTATTAAGAATCATATCAATTCTTAAACTGAAGAGAGGAATTAAAAAGAATGAGTTTCCTTTATATGTTCTTATCATTTTTAAACATTTTGGTTGTTTCTTTAAAATACCAGCTACGCGTTAACATAGCAACTAAATGACATAGCCACTAACACCAAATACAGGTACTTCGAGATCTCAATGTAAACGGTCGTATGAGCAAAGTACCAATGAAATACTTACGAAGTGAAACTTTGGTGAAGAATTTCGCGACGTTAATAGCAGGACCAAAACACATGCTACTGATCCAGCTATCAGCAAAACTTCCCAAACACGCAGTTTACTACCGACATAAACAAAGCCATCTGAAATGCAAACAGTGTCGAAAGAAACTATTTAACAAGTCCCTTAAAATAAAGAAAACCTACAGCACATGCAAACGGCTGCGTAAGTTTACACTTGTAAAAGTATCTCTGTTACTGATGAAACGCCTTATCTTCGACGTACGTAAGCAATGTATGATAACGTCACAGTATGCTACCGACATAAACAAAGCCATCTGAAATGCAAACAGTGCCGAAAGAAACTATTTAACAAGTCCTTTAACATAAGAAAAACCAACAGCATATGCGAACGACTGCGGAAGTTTACACTTGTAAAAGTATTACTTTTACCGATGAAACGTTTTATCTTCGACGTACGTAAGCAATGTATGATGACGTCATTGAACTGTCAAACCATGTTCAGGGCGACATGGAAATCTTTGCTCACGATAATGGTTCTTTTTTCTATCATTGCACTTCAAAGACTGAAGATAAATCACGGCTGGTCAATACATGCTTTTTCATTATTTGTCTTCTTACGAGGATAATCAGGATACACAGCGACATACAAATTACGGAGTTAACACCAAGATCATTTTTATCACTCGTGGCCTCTTCTAGGGAAAGAAAAAAGCAACAGAACAACTTATTCAACTTACTGTGGGTTAGAAATGCACACAACAGGGGGCTGATGATGCATTGGAGCATGACAAGCCATTTGTTCCACTTTTGTCCTTGGACACTTTGATCCACTACTGGAGTTGTCGTATTCAGACATAGTTCAATTGGTATCTACGACAACAACAAAAAAAGCTCCTTAAAAATCTTTAAGGCATCCATGTAATCGCTCAAATTTCTATTTGGGGGGCCCCGTGTACTATTACGTCCCAAACTATGGGTATTTACACATCTAGTTTTCTACGTCATATACTGTCATTTTAAAATAACATCATCACACCGGGTGCAATCTTACGTAAGACAATTTTATCGTTCGTATCTTGTTTCATGCAGTTCGTAACGTAAAGCGATCCCTTATATAATCTGTTACTTAAGCAGTAGCTTAACGTATGGAAGATGGCTTCATCTTCCTTCTGGGGTTTGGTCTCGTTCTTTTACAATTTTGAACCACAATCAGCTGCATAACTTTAGTAATGGTTATTTGAAGCGAATAGCTTTTGACATTGTGCCTCAGGAGACAAGTTAACAAATCGATTATTATTACGTTTTTGTTCTAATTAGTAGGTAACTGATAACGTCAAACTGAGCAAAAATATCTGTTACAGACATATTATAGTGTAAAATATAAGAATAATGGTACTCCCGATAAATTGTGCTCGTGGCTCGTGGCTCACAGAGTTTAAGTCTGCTACGTGGGATGTGTTTCGATACCTTTAGGTCTAAGTACAACCTCTAACGTTGGCTATAACGGATTAAATATGTACGTTTAAATTAACTATACCTTTATAAGATCGAAAACTTTCCAGCACGGCACTTTATTCTCCCATTCTTCAGGGTGTAATCCAACCAATCTCCCAAATAGGCTAGCTTCCTTGTAGACACTGGACTCTTGTGACAAACCTTAGATGTAGGATCGATAGAGCAAAGAATAATACTTTAGACTACTAAGATTACACTGTCAAATATTCATATTTGTTACATTGGCCTCATCAGCACTGTATGTACGAGCAATGCCGAATAATGACTTGAATCACAAAATAATCTATTTTTAGCAAGGATACCTTTAAAAATCTCGCACTGCTAATAATCCTTCGTGGGGTTACGTCCATTACGGTTTAGCAACCCATCCCATCTATACTTTGTTTTAACTATATAATTTAAGCCATCAAACAAAGTGTGCAAGGGATCTCTTTGAAAATGAATGCTCTCTAAGAAACAAACTTGTTTTTCACCTAACACAGACAGCCGAGATGACCGGGTTTGATACCGAGACTAGCTAAATCCTCAGTGAAACTCCAGCATGGGCCCAATGAGTCACTCAGATATTTTGTTTGCGTTAGGGAGCTGCCAAGCAAAATTCCATTGCTTGCTCTGTTGTCTCAATATTTCGTCAAGTACAAAGAAACGTAGATTGTCAAACATTCAATACAATTAAGCATGGTTTACACCTATGCTATTAATAGCCTGAATTTAATGTAGTGTTTTTAATATTGTGAATCGCTACGTTACTGAATCAATATTCACTTAAATGCACACAAGTTATTTAAGTCTATCCACTCCCTGGGTTTGATTTCACTTCTCGCTCTTAACACAACACCTGTGACTTCCAATACACCGAACTAGGTTATATTACTACATTACATGTTTTAAGCGAACGCATTTGTCTAGCGGTATTAATCTAAACGTCTTAGGAAAACAAACATGAACGCCTGCAAATCCAATTTTTATTGCATTAGGAATCTATGCTTGATAAAAATATCTTTGATGTTACTTTGATAACCAACTGGGCATGTTTTAAGCTGTTGCTGTCACGAAAGGTGGATATGAAGACGCTACAACTGAATTATTTGAGATTGTATTTCCTTGACGTCACCGGTAAAAGAGAATGTTATCTCTATTCCAGATAAATCAAATCTCTAATCAGTTCGTCTGTAATAAATGCATAAGCTCCAGACGCATTCACGTGGGAACAATCTTTCATTTTTTTAATCAATGTACATTTGTTAAAAGGAAAATTGAGGTCAAGGTTAAAAGAATATCCAAGTATGGATGCAAATGATGAAAAGGTACATGGAAGATCTATTTGTCGAAAAAGTATTGAGAACATCGTACAACAATCAATATATACGAGAGTATATATTTACACTGTAAAGAAAAACGGGGCATTTGCTTCTTTGTTATGCGATATAGATAACACGTATCCAAAATATCACAACGTCTCTGTCAGGGACGTGCCGTCAGTGAATGCAACGCATGCACTGCATGCCTTACAAAATTCCAAGAGATAACCTGTCACTTTCATATGTCCTTGCCTTTAACTTTTTTAGTTTCTTTGTAGAGAATCGTAAATTCAGGTTTAATTAAATGCTATCGTATCAACCCGTCAAAATGCTTCTCCAATCTCAACACGTTGACGATTTTCATTAGCTGGGCGTCGCA
>JAAAKL020006507.1:0-17926 GCA_010016065.2 Carybdea cf. marsupialis auct. non (Linnaeus, 1758) | reverse complement strand
TATTAGATTCCACAAAGTTCCTATCACTGCTCTGAGAACTTTCCTGTGTCTTGCGTCTAGAAATAGTAATTTACTTGCTTTCAGCTTTTGATATGGAATCCATGGTAAACCTGTAGCTAAGTGGGCGTTACTAACCCTAACCCTAACACTAACTGAGCTTGTTAGTGACATCAACTCATCTACAAGTTGGCCAAATCTTTGAATTTTAATTTAAGGAATTCAGTGAGGCGAGAAAGTAAATATTGCATTTTTCATGACGACACTCATTATTCCTGCTACTTTCAGGTGTTACCTTTCCCCCATACAAACCATATTATTAAGAACCAGGGTTTTTTATTTCTGTTGAAACATTACTTTATCATTTAAGATGGTTTTTATATCACGAACTATTTGCAATTGATCTTCATTTTTGAAGAAAGCTAGGTATTTACCTCGACGTCCCCAAGTTTCCAACCGTCTTCAATGAATATTGCCTGTCGAAGAGGCTATTTCTTTAGGCTAAATCAAAATAATACGTGTTTGCCAAAGACGTGAGTATGCTCTATCTTTGGACTTCGACTTTGAATTCACTATCTTTTTTGCATAACCGTGCTCTTGATAAGAGTTGCTAGTATCAATCCTCAGAAATAAGAAACAACCTTAGAATTACACTCAAGGCTTATGTTCACTTACACAAATCACTGCTATTGTTCATTGCCTTCTCTCTAGTATTCCATAGGCCATAGATTTGTGTAAAAGTTTTGGATCAGCCTATAAAATGTAAGAACTCTTGTGTATCTGTTGTCCTGGAATTCAAGGTATTGTCAAAGGATAGATTAAAATTACTGAAACCTGCTATCAGGCCGATCACTTGTGGCTGAGAAGCAAGAAAAAATTCTTATGTTCCTTATAAAGAAATCTATGTAGCTACCAGACTGACACTTTCTTAGTGATCTCATTTCCCTCATATTTTGATTCATCACACAGTATGCTTTTTTAAAGACTCCTTAAGAGCCACTCGATTTAGCTTGTTTCAGCCTCGATCTGGCATTATAGTCTTGTGGTTTATACATCAATTGTACAAACTCTCAGTTGATCTCCAGAAAAAGTAAACAATGAAAGAGCGCGTGTATGAGGATTAAGAATCCATTGAAGGCGAAATAATGGACATAGTCTGTACACTTCATTTCCTCCCGAGTCAAACATTTTCCTTGTCAAAGCAAGGAGCCCAAGTAAACTGCTTTTAAACTTCTATTGATATGAATTGATGTTCAGTTTATCCGTTTAGACGTAATCCAAAATACCAAATTTGAGTTTAGGGTTACCTAGAAACAGTTTGATTTTGTTCCTTGATGATTGTAAGATAATGAAAGAGAAGGCCCTCAGTTGTTTTTAACTAGGTTTTTTGCCAATTGGGTTGTGAAAACCCCCAAATTCTAACTTTTAACAGTTTCCAACATTGATATTTGAAAACCAGATATATTCTAGTTTAATCAAGCAGCATTGAATACATGAATTGCATTCACTTTGAATAATAGGGGTGTATACATGATGAAGTGATAAGATATGTGGTGCTTTTCTGATCAGTCGTTAGGTACAGGAACCGCATGTCTCTTCTAAGCAAGGGATGACGTGATTAAGTCAACTAATAGGCAAAGAAGGACATTTTTTGACCGCAGAGGAGCTTTGTTAAGGATGAAAAACAAAGTAAAATGGAAGTAACTGTTTCACCTCTACATCATCATGCTGTCTTCTATCCCTTAGTCAAGAATACAGAGAAATGTAACAGTCTAACAATTTATCATCAATGTGGTGTGAAAAATACGGCAAAACTTTACGAATGCCCTCAGCGAGATCGGATCAAGTGGTCATTATGATCTCTTGGTGTGACGCCTTAGATAGAATGCAGAGATATATTGTAGCCATTCTGAAGAATGGTCTTCTTCTACCAACAATGCAACCATAGTGATGAAGATCCAAGCTCTCGTCAATGTGGGATGTCTTTTTGCACGCGCCGAGCGCGCGAGTCTATTCAAGTCTGACCTTTTGTTCTTGATACATTTTCTTTGTAAAGAGATTAAGTGAAGAAACCGCTGAGAAGTAGTAGCCCAAAGTGAAGCACAACAAACAGTAATGAGGTTTATATAAGGCTGATCCTCAGCTTGTAACAGGACATATTTCAGCCAGCTGGGTGAAGAGTTGATAGCTGACTTAACCATTGTTGTGACTGACCATGAATATGGATTCAAGTAGCAACCCGAGCAGCCCAGACAGTGAAAGAGGGATTTGCTGTACTCCCGAGGACGGATTCGATGGTAAAAAGTGGAACATGGTGGATCGTAGTAAACGAATACGAGCCAGCGCACGAGAAAGACGCCGGAGACATGTCCTTAACAGTGCTCTCGAGAATTTACGACAGAGAGTGCCCTGCTCACATCAGAACCCGCAAAAGTTATCGAAAATCGAAGTACTGCGAATGGCCATCGACTACATTTCTCTACTCAGCTATCACTTGGAGAATTCGTCGTCGCCGTCTTACTATGGGTTACCAGTTTTAGAGAAGCAAGAAGCATCTTCAGATTATTCTAGATGCCAAATAAAACCGGCTGGCATCTTTGTATCACCTGGAGACTCATTAGTACAGCATCTGAATTTGTTGTCTGTAAGTACTATTGTAAATAATGACATCTTCTTTTACTACAACAAGCATGGAAGCAACAAGAATAGAGTTTAGTTTATATTTTTATAATGACAGTCTTAATTCTTGCATGAGATATCGATAAAAAGGAAGTATCCAGGAAACCCTGGTCAGCGGGCATGTATAAATGTTTTAATTTTACAACCTCATATAAAAGAAAAATATATTTTAAAAAATGCTTTTATGACAAATGCATTATCTTTTAATAAGGGCCAGTAAATTTGGAATAAGGCTCCTGTTTTAAAATTTTTGTCCGTTTTCAGGCTTTAATGTTTTTGATACAGATAAACTGTAACGGGAATCATTGTTGTAGGAAACACAGAGAGGAAAAGACAGGGAATGTCTATATATTGATGTACACCATGAAATCATTTAAAACTGTTAAGTTATCACATACATTGTAAACGTGAGGAAGCTGCGTAGATAAAGCTCTCAGATACTGATCATTCGTGTGTCGCTTGCTTTCTCAATTTTCATGTTCGTAAAAGCTTGGTGAGAGGAAGCCTCATTTTGATCTTAACTTGTTCTTAAATTTTGAGCAAAATAAAGGCTCACATTCATATAAAACTTTTCTTCTGACAAGAACAGGAATGTAATGAGAATGGATATTGCTTTTTGGTAAGCAAAGTGATACTAGTGTTAACAGAAGGGCAGTTTATCTAACATCTTGAACGTGTTTGTAACGTGCTTAAAATTTGTTTTAATACAATCTTTTGAAAATGATTTTAAAAAACAAGCAAATAGGTTACGGTAACTATGAGGAATTTATGAATGTACTCGTCAGCGCCATTAGGAAGTGTCATAATATTTTATGCTCGTGTGTTCGTTTGCTCTATAGGTTTAATCTAAGGACTGTTGTTATTAGCCTTCAACTAGTCGATGAGTTGTGGCCTTAACAAACTTTATATGCTTCTCTTTTTATTTAGGATGCCGATGGCTACCATATCATTTCGCCTGACTTGGAATCACTGCTCCAGCAAACTGGTCTTTCTCATACTGCTTCAAGCTACTTTTGTCGACAAGAGGAGATGTACATGGCGTAATATCTACTGTAATTAAATACAGCCTACCTAGATCCCCAAGACATGCCACCTGTTATCATACCGGGATGTCAGAGAACGAATCGGTTGCTGACCCCTTCAAATCGCCTGGAAATGTTGTAATTTTATAACAAGTGATGCTATTTTCTGTATCGCTCCTCCTGTATCGATAACTTTAGCCAATCAAATGACTGTGAATGTCAGAATTTTCACAATATTAGGCTAAAGTTTGTCTTTGTAAATAGTAAAAAAGTTCCTACTGTAAATAGAAATAATATAATAACAAAAATTTCTAATCTGTTTTAAAAAATCTGTTAAATTTTCCCAGGATCTTTTCTGCCTATTTCAAACTTTTCGAGTAAATTGAAGCAACTTTGTCATAATCGCACTTTAATAGGTACGGACTCTCAGATCATAAATCTTAGCAGCGAGAAAGTCGAAAAAATGTTGATGTAGAACGCATTTCTTATGCTGTTTAACTTGTAGTCCGGGTTGCAAGTTAACTGTGGCAAGCATGTTCGTACCCTTAAATACTTAGAGAGTACATAATTTCTATTTGAAGGTATTATCTACTTTGGAAAAAAGCTCAGTGCTAAAATTTAGAGGAATCTGATAATGTATGAGACTCATACCACAACAATTTCAAGGTCAGCAAAATTAGGGGCAAGAAGACATGGTATTTTACGATAACTTTTATTATAAAGTCACTTAGAGCACTGAGACTGATCTCCATGGTAATATATCGTGCATAAACGTACGTGTTTCTATCAGGATTTAGCCCTATTTAAATCAGCACCATCTTGGGAGTTCTATCAGCCAATATGATTTATTCAGGGTGTGGAGGTGTATCAATGCCTGCCAGTTTTATTGTAGTTACCCCTTGTACCTTAGATACAGTATTTCTGCGACACTGACACGGCATAGTTTCAATTTATAGACAGCTTGATTTTATAATAAAATGTTTTGACACACTGCAAATAGGATTCAAGGCTGCAATAGAAATCAGTAAGAAATCAGCTATGTATGAGATGATCACAATCACTCAGTGCAAGTTTGCAAACAGATTTGAAACAGTAAAAATTATGGACCTTTTTTTTAAACAAAGCAAATGCTACACAGTATGCAAGAAAAGCAAAGGCATTCATCGGTTAAATTGGGGGGAGCCGGAAGTAGACTCTTCTTACTTCTTTTAAGTTGTAGATTACTATCTCCTGTTGTTATTTTGAAGCCTCCCTGTTTCGGAATGGTAACGAGAAAGTATAGCCAATATAGAATATTACGTTTTAGACAACGTAATTTATTCCTTTAGTCGTCACATTAGCTAATGGGGAAATCAAGGAAATTAAAACGATGACATGGGGAGATATGCAAACTGCACAAGTCACATATTGGCTAGACTGCTCTTTCTGATTAGATGATTAATACACCAAAAATCAATAAAAAATATTTCGCCAAAAAAGGAAACTATGTTTCAGACAACGTTTCGTCTATAGCTGAATTCTTCAGGTCTATTAAAAAATATAACTATTAATATTTAATGTTAATATGACTAGTTTTATTTCCAATAGACATGAAGAAGTCAGCTATAGACGAAACGTTGTCTGAAACATAGTTTCCTTTTTTGGCGAAACATTTTTTATTGATTTTTGGTGTATTAATCACCTTATCAGAAAGAGCAGTCTAGCCAATATGTGACGTGTGCAGTTTGCAAATCTCCCCATGTCATCGTTTTAATTTCCTTGATTTTCCCATTAGCTAATGTGACGACTAAAGGAATAAATTATGTTAGTAGAGAAACGCACATAGCTCGGCTGATAGTTAACAAGCCACTAATGGGTGAGGGGACCAATGTCCAGCATTGGCATTTTTCTACTTCTCTAGTATCGCTTCAAAACGAAGTTATCTCGCTACTTTAAATATAGTGAAACAGATTTTTAGAGCAAAGCTCCTATAGTTCAACGAGGACGACACCACCGTAAAGTGTGGTGACGGGTATGAAATAACTTTATTGATGTTGTAAACAACTTGTTCGCTTTAACTATAGTGTTATCCTATCAAAATTCCGTCATAACCAGATGTCTGAATACACCAAAAACATAATTCCTTTTCTTCTATGCCTAATCTGTTTTATGTATGCAATTTGCTACGTACCTTTTTGGTCTTGCTTACAATCCTCTCTTTATATTTCCTTAATAATACGCAAGATTAAAACCCTCAATAAATAACAACAATATTGAGTCTTGAGTAAATTCCTTAAACCTGATAATATGAAACAGTGGAAGTTATTGTTTACGCTAGTCACCGAGGGTCGATTAAATGATTACATATGACACAATCTTTATGATGCACGTGTTATAACGTAAATTATCAAAACGTCAAGGTTATTTTCAATGCGTGGACAAAGTGTCATAAAGTCTTGATACGTTTTTGGTTCAGGATAAAAATTTCTACTCTCTACTTGTTTCAAAAATAGTATTCAAAAAATAAAAATTTTTGTATAACATTGTTAAGATTCATTTCCTCTTGTGTAATGTTGTTTATCAGTAATGATATGATATTATATTAGTATAGTTTGATTTCCTTCGACGACGCTAGTTCCTCGGATGTTAGGGCGGAAGAAAAATGCTCGAATAATGAGCCATCGCTGTTCACTTAAATACTAAGTTTAGCAAGTCCGTTTTGCACCTATCCAGCAACAACTATCGACATATCTCAAAAGATATATATATTTTTCATGACTTAAGTGGTCAATTTCCGCCTGAATATAGCCATTAGTTATTATTGTAGTTTTGCTTATTATTTAACCACACTACCAGATTTTTAGACTCTTATCTTGAGTTGATATGATGATCTTAAATTTGGGAGTAATTCATGCTTTAATCCCCTTATTCATAATAAACTTTAATCAATAAAATAAATTTCAAATATCTATTGCAAAAATAAGGGTAAAGTTAAAAATGACGCAAAGTTTGGCCAAAATGTTCTTTTGATTAGTGTTAGTCAATGACCTTGATACTGAAGAACTCCATTTCTGATCAGCTACAACTCAGATATCCAAATGTTTCTCCCCTTTTTGTAGTAAAGGATACTTCCAAAACTATACTGAAGGCGTAGCTTGCCGTTGTTAAGGTACATAGAGCGACTATCAAAGTCCCCCTCCTCCCTTAGCAGAATCAGTTAGGAAAAAGCCCATTGCCAGGTTTCAGGTTTCAAGCATTCAGAGCCAGTGATGCTTGAACACGCTCAAGTTTGTTGGGGCGCTCAAGCACCCCTACCCTCGAGTAGAATGGAGGTAAAGAAAAATGTTAGGAATACAAGGAGAACAGAAGCCCTTTCTGCCTCTGAAATCCTAACAGAAAAATCATGTGAAGACTTCGAACTCCTGGTATTAAGTCCTTTTAGAAGACACGACGGCACAAGCTCTACATGTTAATCGGACCACTTTGAAAAATAACTCCTCAAGAAAGACTAAGCTTAGCTGGAATGACTTAGTAAGGGATATAGCTAAGGCAAAAACATGATTAGAAAGTCGATTCAGGAGGTCAAGAAATCCTTTGGGCAACACACTATAGATCACAATAATGCTAAATCTTTTAAGAAGTGAGGAGACCACCATTTTATTGGAATTGGTAGCAAAAGGGCAGTATGATAGACAGGGTATCACTTAGATCAGCATATAAATATAATGTCTTTGCTAAGATGTTCTATGTTTGGACAAATCCCTCAGAAGCCAGAGGATACACGTGCACGAAGAGCTTCAGAATCTGCTATAGTAGGATTCAACAAGTACAAAGGTCGCGAAAACCGTAGTAGTACAAAATTGCACATGATACCGACATTGAACCTCATAGAGGCAAGAATTTTAACCTTAAAATCTGATAATGAAACTAACGCAGCTAAGAACGTTACACCGCGATAAGTCAAAGTGACTTCAATGAAGAAGGGCTAACTGCAACAGTAGGGTGTTGCTCATATAATAGTGGCAAAAAAGTATATCATCGTTTGTTTGCAAAATTGTTTCAAAACTTGCTTTCTTCGATTCGTTTTTTAAATGTAGAAATGGTGCAACGAAGTGGCTCTCTTTCCTAGCCTTTCGTTATCTTCTTTAACTTGAGGTGTTACGATATACTTAACAAAATAAATAAGGAACAAAGTGTACAAAGGTTGTATAAGACTTTTCGTTATTATCTCAGTATCTCGGAAAACTTTGTTACGCCCTTGCAAAATTGTAGGGCGGGCTTCCTGGACGACGAATTCAACAATTCAAGAAAAAAGATAACGAAATTTTTTGAAGAATAGTGTAAGGAATAATTCATACAAGAGTACTTGAAATGGAATGTAGTATGTTGCGATGCAGTTTGTAGAAATCCCCGTGTCTTACAACGGTAACACCTTGAAATATATGCCAAATTTCATCGCTAGAAAATGCCACGGAAATTAAATTTATAATAAGATAACAATAATTGCAACAGAGGGAGAAAAAAAATTTAAGTTCTTTATAAAAAGGGAGAAGGAAAGTCCATGTGCTCTTAATTATTGGAATATTGACGAGAACTGATTTTTTCGAAAATAAGAAATTAGAAATTTCGCAGGAATTAACTTTCGAATTGGTGATTCGCTAAATCTTTCACTGAATACAAATTCGGCGAAAGTTAACTCTCCTTAAAATGAGTTATCCCTTATACAACCGAAGGAGCATGTGTTTCAAACTACTCTAAATTAGATAATTACCTCAAGTATCAAGTCGAATATTTTGTCGCACAATTAATATATATTTGACAACAGTGAACATAAGAAGGCAAGGGAATGACTAGCACTTCTATCTTGTTTTTTAATTAAGATTGAGAGAGGGAAGTATACAAATCAAATCAAAGTAACAACAGATCAACACAGACAAACTGGTGTAAACAGTAAGCCCTTGAAAGTGTCAAATAAGTACGTATTCTCTTGTGTGTTGTAGATTTAGGGCACTAACTTTAAAGTGCTCAAACTGAAAGTGATTAATCATAAAAAAGAATTATCGCTTGGCACCTCTGCAGCAGCAATGGGGTATGATTCATCTTAATTGGGAGTAAACCTATGACCAAAGAGGAAAAGTGAATTAACGATTGAGAAAGGGACTTTTCTTTGTTATTCCCAGAGGGACGCAACCAATTAGCGGATATCGTTTGTCGGAGGTATTCATTGTTCGATATGGACCAAGTCGGGAGGCGATATACTAGAAGAAACCCCTTTGGGAATATGATATAGAAAAAGTTTATAGACAAAGAATATAAGTCCGTGTTCTATGTTCTGATTACAGCATGAGATCAACGTAATTAGTAGATCGCAAGTTTCGGATTTCCTTACGAAAGTATGAATATATATCAACAATTCGGTGGAATGTTTTATTGCCATGATTATGGTTCTGGGTATCAACAGTGGATCGATCTTAAGAAACATAGACGTGTTGAAGCAAGTGCAAGAGAAAGACGCCGAAGAATTGCCTTGAACAGTGCCTTAGAAGAGTTAAGACAGCGTGTGTCTCGTTCTCACGAAGGACACAAGAGGTTGTCAAAGATGGAAGTCCTGTTGATGGCCAGAGACTATATATGCCTTCTTAGTGAATGCTTGGCAAATTCATCGATGCAGCCTGATCCTGACTGCTCTGTACCAAATCGACATGAACAAGTCTTACCCGATGTCGAGTACCACGTCCATCCTGATCCCGTTATTCCAACATCAGATCACTGCATGGAAGAAGCACCTGACTTAATATATGTAAGTATTGTATCAGATTTTGTTGTCTCGTCAATCTTGTTCTTAATTGTATGAACTACATTGGAAGTGAATCATATGACCTCATGTTAGTTACTCATTTAGAAATCGGCATGAAGTACAGGATGTGGTTTTTTCACTTACTTGCCGTTTTAGCTTGCCACTGATTATGACTTTCAGACTGACAATGTAATATGTGATAAAATTGGAGTAATATTCGTTTCATATGAATTTGAGTCTGGCTGTTCAAGTGTCGTTTAGTCATTGCGTTGCTGTTTTGAACATTAATTCGGGTATAGGCCTCTTCTACGTCCGATGCAATGGTACAGTTATATTTGTTCATTAGAGTTTCAAATGTTGCCATATCCAAATAGTCCTCCAAGGGAACGTTTTAATTTAATGGTAGCATTTTCAGCTCATCATACCTTCCTCGGGATAGCTCTTTTGTTCACAAATATGACCGATAGCTTTTAGCTCAGGCAATTTTATGTTTATCCTGAGTAGTTCTGTTTTACAGCGTTTGTTTTGATTTCTGTTATACCAGGATGAGTACCGCTGCCTGTCTTCTCCTCCGGATCTTTTATGGATCTGCCCAGGTGGACAGGATCCCTTACCCTCTCAAGAATTTTCGCACAACAAGCTGTACATGCCGTAAGCAAGAATGTCTCTATTTTAGACAACCGTTACAGTTTCTCTGGGAGTTACACTTTAGTTAGCTTTACACTGGGATCTCGTGCCGTTATCAGTGAAAGCAATCAGCGCAAAAATACTATAATGTCGTTTAAATTAAGAATTAGAGTCGTCTGTTGTAAGTAAGATAATAATGAATGGGTGCAGAAATTTGGTATTGACTTATGTGACTATTGATATTTATTGTAGGTAAAATGTAATAGTGTATAAATGTGTAAATACAATAATATTACAGAGAAAATCGAAGTTCTCGTTTCGCGGATTCTTTCTGTATTTCAACCACGTCTGCTATTGCATTTCTAGCAACTCGGTTTTGACTTGTTTTAATAAATTTTTGCTCGAATTGTGAATACTCACTAGATGATCAATTTTAAGTTCTTATGTTGGCCATATCTTGCAGAATAGTTATAACATGTTGATAGGAGATCCAGGCTTATTGGGGATGTGCCAAATGGCATCTGTATTTTGTTTTGTTTTGAATGCAGATAGGACAAATCAAAAACAGTGCAGAAACTTACAGTGACATGTGTGAGCTTGACCACAGATTGTATCAAATCACCAGAGTCTAATTGTAATGGACGTGTGTTCTCCTCTATGCTTAATATCGGGGTGCGGGTCCAACTGTAGTCTTCTGAAACTCTGCATCATCATTATCATACATATTTGTATTGTGGTCATTCAAACGACAAAAAAGCCCCATCCCCCATTTCATTGCTACTTCCCATCATAAGAAAAGGTAAAGAATTAACAGATAATGTATTAACTATTTTATATCTCAAACCTTTTTCACGCCAAGGAAGATTATTGAACCATTAAGTTAGAGTATGTTTGTTGCTGCTGTAGTCTATGAAGCAAAATGTTTAAGTGAAAACTGGAATTTAGTAGGCAGTCGTACTCTTATTCTCAACCTCCTCTTTAAACAAATATTAGCATCATTCCTAAAGAGCCATTTTTATTATAACCCTCAATTTTTGAAATGTAAGAAAAATACTAATGCAACCCACCAATTCGATTCCTCTAACAATTACGCACTTCAAGGAAGCATTTGATGTCCATTTTTAGAACGCTCATCAGACCTGTCGATGCCTTGTGTTCAAAAGGATATCTGAAGTTTAATGATTAAAGGCTACATGCTGAAAAGCCTGGATTTAATCAGTAAATACTTATTCTGGTAGCTTCTATTCAAATCAAAATTTACGCGTTATTATTGAAAATATCTCTTTGCCAGAAGTTTTCATTTAAAATTCGGTATGACAAGGGATGTGTTTTTGTAGATCCCTTCAAATTTGAAAGACAGAGTTTGCCAAGATCGACCGAAATGCTACTACTACATAAACTACTAAAAAATACCGAAGGTTGCCATGGTTGAATAAGTCCGATTCTATGAAGTAGGGTCGGGAGTTACAATAAGGACATCAAGTTGGATATAGTTTTATACATTTGATAAATATGATAATATCCAACATTCAATGTCATCTTGGTATCAACGAGAGAGTCAGCGCAGGAAAAGGAGTATTTCTGAAAATTCAAACTTTTTCTTCTGAAGTAATGATAGCCATGAAGACTAAGGTATAAATAGTGGGGTGCTGCGCATCTCCTATTTTCACACATAAAGCAGGGACTTGATTTACAGACTCGGATTGAGTAAGAGTTATCTGGACAAGCCTTGCATTCGAATAAATGTTTAGATCTGTCAACGAAAAGGAGCTGCCAGTGTTAAACAGTACCGAATGGTAATCGGATTTCTTTGGGTATATAAAATGGAAAGAAAGTATTGGGACTATTGATGACAAGAAAGTCAATGTAAGAAGAAGATAAAGAGTGTATGACTAACAGTTGTAAAGATCCACTCTGATTTTATGACAAATAATAATCTCCGCCTGAACGGAGAGCGGAAAAGCCAGCGAATATGGGAGACATCTGCCGCCAAGCCCTACTTTGATACTATACGTAACGAGTGGGAATGCGGAGGTCATTAACGTATGAGACAGGATTCACCTTGCTCAAGATTTCAATTATCCATCCATGATTTATATACACAAAATATTTTCAAGGATTTATCAAACCTCGATCTATTTTTTCATATCTTTTCGTCTAAAGCAGGCAATATTTTGATCAAGGGTACCCCATTATACTACTTCTCATCTTTCTAGGGTGGTAGTTGCCAAAGAAACACCCCTGATTTACATGATAATACCTGCTTTTGAAACAAATAGACTTTTAAGCTCACGTTTCATAAAGCAGAGGTTTCATTAGTTTATGTCGTTTTTTGTATTGGGCTTTTAGCTGTTCTGAACAAAAAAATGAGTACCGTTTTACTAGTGCCTTAATCTGATAAAATTTGTGCTAACACCACTTACTCTGTATTTAAAGTGGGTACATTTGCGACGCTTGTATCATGTTTCTGTGAGGCACCAGTGTAAGGAATTTTACATTTTCTCTTCCAAAGCTGAAGGGAGATACGAATAGCAATAGAATAGAATACGAATTAAATCACAGATTAATTTATACACATGCAAACTTCACGATTCGGTCAGATGATGGTCTTAAGTTTCTTCCGTCCCTACATATCCTTACAACATACCAAATTGTAGGACTGACTTGTATTTTCGCTGCTAATCGTTAATTTATTAGCGTGACAGAGGAAAGCGCTGCAGGGTCACAATTTTGCAAAAGTAAGACTATCGAAGTCCGCTGCTTCGACTTCATTATTGAAAATCAGCTAAATAGAAGATTTCTGTTGCCTAAGGACGATTTTATGATAAAGGAAAGTGTCTCCATTTCTATCGATAATGATGAAATTTTAATAAAATTAAAACCTCTACTTCACTTCACGACAATAATCAACCACTAAACGGATCGGATACTGTCTGAGTACTTGATAAGCAATAGACTTCGAGAGATTGTCTGCAATTGCTCAGTATACCGTATATTTGTATTCCACCTTGACTGTTCATCTTTAGGTTGTAATTTTTTACTTTTTGTTGTTACCATTCTAGATACCTTTTAAGTAAGTGTTTGTCGTTGGTTTCTTTCCTATTCTGGCAATCCTGGAAGTGGGGATAACGATTACTGGAAACCGTAATGTTCTTTGATTTGTCTCCTATGAATTTTTAGTTACGAATCCATTTTCTCGTCCAATAAGATATTATAATACTCCTTTATGTACATTTGGCGATTTTGTTAATGATGATGATCATCATTATAATGAAAGTGAAGATTATTATATTATATGAGTGAGTCAGAAATTCTGGCCATCCCTTAACGCCACTCAGACAAAGCTTGCAGACTTTGCTCATAGTTTCGGAGGGCTATGACAGGAGCCGAATCCTCGTTTCATTTGGACATCTTCAATATCATTCATTTGTTTTAGTATCCATTTAGATGACGTCATAGATACAAAGTTTTGGGGGAAATAGTTTTCATATCACCATTTGTGTAATCTGTGCATCAACCCTAAATACTCTTTTTTGGATTACTCCGTCAATTAACTAGTTTTCAAGCTTGTATGCGTATTCTAACAATTCATATTAAAACCTCGTTATTTTCAGTTCGTTACATAAAGATTTGGAAAACAGTTTCTGTAGACAGTTTATGAAATTCTATTTGTCATTTGCAAATAGTATCCCATAAGTGGAACAAATTTGGAATTTTTAGCTTGAGGAAGTAATGAAATCAATGATCAACACTTTTAAATTGATGCTTTCATAAATTGTAGTGTCATATTCATATCTCTCTGATTCTTCGAAGTTGCACACGGTAGGCATCAGATTGAACTTCAACTTCATTGATTCAACTCACTTGCAACATCAATTCATAAATTGCGGTTGTCACAGTCATGCGTTCAGGCTTTTGAAGAATAAACGGCAAGACATCTCTGCACCTCGGAACTATAATCTCAGCTAATACTTTTCAGACTTTTGTGCTTGGACAATGTAGCAATGAATCAATTGTAATTCCGGTCCATGCGCAGTTAATGTCCTAAGAGATCTGGGACACGTGGCGGCAATTACTGTTAAGGTTAGTGAGCAAACGAAGGACTTACATTGTTTGCAGAGTAATCTTTAGACAAAAGAGGAGTAGATCCATGTCAAAACACTGAAACACAATGCTCATGGCGCGTGCCATCACTTAAGAAAGCCATTGCTTTCCTATAATCTTCTTGCACCTGTAAGACAAAGTGTAAGAATGACAGACACGTGCTTTTCTCGATTACCCTTTCAAAACAAAAGAAGTATTGTATGTATTATGTACAAAGTTTGTCTACTGTACATTACTCTAAAGTTTATGGCAACTTCCAAACCCTTCAGTGCTCTCTCCACGATTTTGGAGTTACTACAATTGAGCTCTCCAATCCATAGGTAGTTAGATCGATCCCACATGGAAGTGAGAAACAACAGTGTATTGTTTATGCACAGGATTTGACTGACCTTTATTATTCTAACTTTCCAAAATGCTTCAAAGTCGTTCATATTTGCTCCTTCAAACACTTGAAGGTACTGTGGATGGTTCTACCTCCACTATTCTAAATGAAAAGTTTGGTTTACATTATTTAATCGATGCAGTTTATGCGACAAACTGCATTTTGTTTGATGTACATAAGTTATCGTACCTCAATCCGAATTTAGGGGGTAATCTGTTAACATTTACATAACAGTTTTTCACGACGTAAGTTTTAGTTAAATTTTACAAGGGACATGTCTTAAATATCCTTTATGTTAGTGAGCATACTTTAATCGTAATTTTACGATGTTTACAATTTGATAGATATCAGACATACAATATACCCAATTCACATATTTTCATCTCCCACAGAGATACTCATTAAAAATATTTTAAAAAACGCTTTTCTCTATCGTATAAAAATTGTGTTTAACCATATTTTGGCTTTTTACGGCATTTGCACATTTGAACCTTGATATATCTTTGTCTCAGTGCCTTTCATCTTTTACCTTAGAGGTACAGACTTGGTCGGTAACAAGTGACTAAATTTTTTGCAAGTGAAGAAATTTTTTACGCAACCATAAGTTTTACGAACAAACATTTTCCCGTTACCGACGTTATACAGACCAATCATTTTATCATGTTCATATTTTATGTGTAATGTAAACTCGTGTAATCCCTTCCTTGTTCTCTTATTGTGATGCTGCTAGTTGACAGATGCTAGAAGTAGGCAAAGGATTAAAAATCAAAAGGGGAACGTTGTAAGCAATGAAAAATCTATAACTATACAGATTATTGTTCTCTTCTGTAACATAAAAGACAACTTGCAAAGCAATATGTTAATCGTAGATGTTTAGACTATGGTGTACTCGTCGCTGCCAATAGGCTTGACTACTCTCGTCATCTAGTTACGTGCATTCTGGCAAGGTTCATTTATCCCAGAGGTAAAGAACCCAATCTTGATAACGTCTTGCCTGCCCTTTAAGTGTCCCTATAAATCACGTATCCACTTTGCGTACAACTCCTTAATACGATTCAATTTCAGACATGCTTTCAGTATTGATTAAAGTTAACGTTATGAAAAGAAAGTGGATCATTTTCTACTCCTTTACCATTTTTACTTGTTTTAAGTTTCCCTTTTGTTTTTGAAAGTATAAGTGATGAAGATTCGTAAACTTCATGTATTCATAGAGTAAATGTCATTATTGAAATGTACAGAAATACATAAGTTTGTATAAAACTTACGTTTTTCACGATTCAAAAAAAGCAGTTATTCAGTCGACAATCTGGGAAGTCGATCCCGTATTCGCACAATTTAGAGCATGAACCTAGTGGTGTCAGCGTCTTGGCACACTGCTGCAAATTTTGCGTATTATTAAATTGGGTCTTTTGTATGAAAGGGAGTAACTAGATGTTATGAAAATATTCATTTTTAAGCTGATTGGTCAGACATAGATCGAAATAATCGTTAGGCTATCAAGATGGATTTACTTGTAACTAATGCACAATTTATCAGTCTGCAACAAAATTTACCCCTAGTTCGGAAAGGAGAACCAATCAAGTTAATGAAGTGCTCTGTTTTCTTCCATATGATTGGTTGCATCTAAGCAACAATAAAATATTCAAATGAAAAAATGAATGATCCAAACTCCAATGACGCAACATTATGCCGCACTCCATTCTTTCTTCCTAGCCTGAAAAAAGTGTGACACCTTAGCAAAGGACAAAGTGTAAATGTCAGACATCTTATGTAAAAAGCTCAGGAGGCGTGCCCTGTGTTGTATTAGTTATCAAGAAATTTTACTCTTGAATAATTCACGTATCCTATAAACACTCTTCGATAAGCTTTCTGTCTATTTTAAAAATCTGTTCAGTTTTGACATTGAATGGTTGGAATAGTAAGCAAAATTTGCCGGTCTCTCATCGTACCTCCTGATAGGCAGTGAGGCAAGCACTATTTCCCTATGCCCCAGTGATACAAAAAGATCAGGAGGAGACCTTGAACAATTTCGTAATGACCTTATAACAGACGACATTAATCATTTGGAGGTTGCCCTCACAAGCAAATATGCAGATGTAACCGCTGGACGGGAAGCAGACGATTCCGAGATGAAAGACATCGAACCTTCCTTTGATGGTGTTTACTTTACAGCACAACTCCCCAGGCGGCAACTTAGAAGCTGTTTGAGACGTATAGAGCTATGATCTCTTGCCCCTTCAAATCGTTGCCAACTACTTGTATCAAAATGCAAAGAGACCCATGACAAAAAAAACCGAAATCAGTGCAAACCCGCGAGCGTAGCACAAGACAACGAGGAATCTTATCAAGATTTTACCGGCATGCCTCTTCCAAGTCTGCAACCTTGTTCAGTACTCGGAACGTACGCCAATAAAAGCCTCCCTTGTTGTTTAACCAGCACAGTTGCGTTTAATCAAATCATTTGAGACCAGAATACATATCAGCAGTTGGAGATATACTACACAATCTTTTAATCCTATTCTATTTGCCGGGGGAGGGGGGCTTTTGGAGTTCCTTATTAAAACGCTTGCCTGCAATTCTCCTCTCGTGCTAGAGGCATCTAAAACGTTCTGCATTTTTACATGTACTACGTCTGTCGCCAAATACTAGCATTTTAATCAATAAATTTTTGATGAATCTGCTTGCAATTTGTGTTTTGCAATGGTATTATGGTCGAAACCAAACTAAAAATAGCTATTTTCAAGTTTAAATTTCCCATTATATCCAAGGCTTCCTGCATGTAGAACTAAACATTTCTATAATTCCTTTGGCATTATGTGCTTATACAAACAAGTGTATTTCCACAACCGACTGTAAGAAAATAATACGTTTAGGAAATTTACTGCTGACCAATCTTGATAGGTAACATTGGTAAAGAATAGTAACATATCATATTAAAAATAATATCTATATCTACCATTTTTTCATCATGTTAGTAGCAAATGATAGTATTAAAGGATGTGGAAGTTTACCTCTATGAGGCGTACGACGCTGGTCTTGGAAAGCATCAGAAGCCCCAACCCTACCATCGATCAAAATCAGTTGTAAAAAAGAGCGCCAATCAGAACAAGATACACGTAATTTCTAGCCCAAGTTTAAAAGATCTAAGGGTTGGATCTTGATTTCCTACTATTCCCGTACAAATAAAATACCATGAAAGAAAATGGAAAATCTAAACGTCATTTTCTGAACAGTTTCAAATTCAGATGCCTAGAATAAACTACAATCTACAATGATACATTGCAACTTCAATTATACATATAGGATTCCGATACATTGGCAGAAGTCGCGAATCACGCC
>JAAAKL020006506.1:0-17927 GCA_010016065.2 Carybdea cf. marsupialis auct. non (Linnaeus, 1758) | reverse complement strand
GCAAACAGACAATTTATCCTCGATGGTCAAAACTTTTCGTTTTTGCACCGCTTTGTTAGTTACTGAACTTTACATCGCGTATACAATTTATCACTTACATACTACTTTTTCGGAAAGCATGAACAACTATTTGAGTTCGTGATTCATTTGCAGGAAATCGCAGGATATTCAAAACAATTAAAACGCTTCAGTAACAGTAAACTTCAATTTTCAGATTCAATAATAACACAGAGAAACTAACCAGGCCATCTTTTACTGTTCGGATGATCGAGAATGTACTATACCTTCGACTGATTTTAAGTGCTTCTGGCATTACCATGTTCCTCTTGTTTATCTTTCAGTAAACCATCTTTTTGCATGCTTTCTTAACTTTCGATGTAACTCAAGTTCCCTAGATGGGGTCCCGTAATATCATGTTTGTTGATACTGTTATGAAACTGCGGTGTATCAAGTTTGTCAAGAAGAGTTTTCAGTCATATTAACTCATTGTTGTAGTTTCACACGCTCACTAGAGTACCCTAGAAGCTTTTTCAGGAGGCCCCTATCCTAGGGGGCTATTTATTTGCGTGCTTGTAGTAGTAGCCTAGTCTATAAGGAAGCGCATGCTAGAGGAGGTTTACAGTGAGTCGTCTTCCGTATATTGATTTCATTCATGTATAATGTTTTGAAGGCTACAGTGTATGAGACTTGAGTTTCAACTAACGTCATAATGTAAGCTAACATAAAAGAAACCCCTTGGCAGATGCAAACACCGTGAATAAACAATAACTTCGTAACTTCTGATTGAGAACTGGATATGCGTTACACGGTCCCTGGTTGAGACACTGATACAAAAGGCTACGTCACATTAAAAGGAAGCGTTGTGAGAAGGTTTGTGAGAAGGTGCGATTGGAATAGTCTTACGGTTGCAGTTTTCCATTAAGGAATAGTAGCGTAAGTCAGCTTACCAGTACAGAGTGCCACCTAGCAGCAGTCAATCGTAGCATCATTGCATGTAATCCAGCTACGGCAGACTTGAGGAGAGCCACATTTACGCCTCTGAGGTGGAGTAATGACAGGATTAACTTTTATACTCTCTACCATTTGTTTCTACTATTAAAATCCATAATAGTTGGATGGTTGGATTTTTAACGCAGTCTCCCACTTCTAATATAGTAATGTGGGCTGGAATCAGTATCCATGGTGACTGATCGCCGTAGGTATGGTTGAATTTAAATAACAACAATGCTCGAGTGGCTTGAAGATATTGCCAGGAGCAGTGCATTGTATTGAGGAAGAAACACTAAATGCCAAGAAGATAGTGAATTAGGCGCTTCAGATACCTTGCTGCGGAAGCTTCTCATTGAAGCACTACGCGGAGAAACTTCGTGTTGGTGTTGATGCTTCGGATCGTAGTTGTGAGTACATCTTCGTCGTTACTAAACTTTGTTCTGTAGAAGGCCAAGTGCTATTGTTTTATTGAATGTTTCAAGAAACGCGATTCAGCATGAGATGTTATATTTACTTTAAGACCTTTCCCTGTACCACCAGATTCCCCCGAAGACTAAATACGTGTATAACTCATCGTATGTAGATAACGTACTCATCGGTGCGGAAACAGAACTTCTATATCATATGTCTTTCCAATAAAAAGAAGAATAGTAGGTTACGCTGCTCATTTTTGTTTCTTACTACTTTACTACATTGTATGATTCGTAGTAACGGGCACAATGATTGGTTTGGAAAAGGGTCCAAGTTGGTTTTGGTGTTTTCGCACGCGTGGATGTAATGATACTGAGCTAAAACGAGACATTCATCCGGGTGCTAGAAACACTATTGTACGTGTTGTTAAATATTGGCCTTTCCCCGCAGATTCCTTGATGATATGCTACAATCAAAGGTCATCACTCCATCACTTAAGCTTGTTAAGTCCACTTCTTGTTGTATGAACATATTTTGTCCCATTGAAAGACTACATTATTCTTGTTAAGCAACGTGCACGGCTCCTTTGTTAAAGCAATCTTAAGATGCTTTCACAAAAACTGGTTATGTCCCATGCAAACCACAGGTCGTTATGGCTACTGAATACTACGTCACGTTTCTAACCATCGCATTGCCAACATCATGTAATATAATGTCTTGTGTTCCAGGCATTTTAAGATGAAGCTTTTGACTCCGGAGGGTTCAGCTCTTAACGTCGGAGGCTTATTCTTCTTGGATTTTTTCACTCAACCGTCAGTTGTCTTTCTAAAGTTCCATTTTCAGATTGGTCAACAATAGAGAGAGGAGAGGGTTAAGAAAAGTTATTGCCCACTGATAAAGCTGTAGTATACATTGGCAAAGTCGCAAGCGTATGGAATTTTTTTACAGATTTGACTTATTTCGTTATCTTATTCATGTTGCAAGCATGCATAATACTCTTTGTATGCACATACGTTCGGTTATGAGTATTTCAGATTAGCAACAAACAAAAGTATTTCAAATTCCAGACTTTTAGCTGACTCCTAGAAATAGCAGTGCAGCCACCATTTGTTTTACGTATTACGTGAACGAGTTATTCACAACGTGCAAGATTTGGGCTCCTGACAACAAGATAAAAATGACTTCCTATCTCTTACTGTATGTAGGTTATGATAATTTTACCTATTTAAACCGTTACTTACAACAGCAATCACGCAAGTTATATTAATCTACTGGAAGTTTTTATATTAAATGTATGTTAAATGCCAAAAGTTCTTAAACCAGCGTGACAACGACTTAGTTAAGTGATACAACTTTGCCAGCTATTTTTCTTTCTAACACTAAATAATTACTTCCTTACGTATAATCAATGTGTACTCCTATGATACTTCCATATTACACGAGCAGAAATATGATACAAAGTAGGCAGATGGCTAAATATGATCTCTGAGGCTACATCAACTTTTCAGTGTATTATCGTCCTTAATTCATCATAAATCTTTCACAACTGTTCTTCAACACTCGTTGGAGTAGTGTCAACCAATAGCAAGCTAACGCAGCTTCTTCTCTTCTTCCCTCTTGTTTTCGACCGATAAGTGGTTTTCTCGATTTCAGTTTTGATGCCTCCTCGACAAGGTGACTCACACAGGGACCTTCTAACTTCGGTACACCCTATCTTCGAAGGCACTAGTTGGACAGTCCTTATAGTTGTTATTTTCATACTGTAACAGTTGTACCAGGACAGGCTAAGTACCATTGACAGCATTCAATGTTGCGCCTTCTCCATTACCTTATTGAATAAATATACATGCATTTTGAAAAATAATTCTACTTAAAATTATCATACCGTAGTTTAATGTCAGGTATTCAGTGTATACTAATCTTTAATCTCTACATATTTCATATAAAATGTTTAGTACTGGTTCTAAACTGCATCATCAGGAGAAACACCGCCCGACGTTTGGCCCCTACTCGACTACAGGTGTTGGTGTGGCATATTGCCTATGCCATGTTGTGACAATTCGTACCAGCCTGATGTTAAATTGTTATTCGCACTTTACAGGCTATGCACTCCCCCGTAGGGCTAGGGTGGTGTCCATGCCCATGGGACTTGTTTCTGGAGTATAGAGTACTTTAAGACCGGGCGCCCTTCTTGACGTCGCCAATGACCCTTCCAGGATTTGAACCTGACCCTCTTAAACTGAAGGCAAGGAACGTAACCACTAGATCACTCTTTATCTAGTGTCTTTTCGAAAATGATAATTTCGAAATTTTTATAAGATCTTAATCGCTTATTAGCATCCTCGTAGCGAATATGAGTTTGTCAGCAACATTGAGCACGTTTACCAGATTTGTGGGCAGTCGTTTATCTATTTAAGTCCCGGAGAGTTGCACTATCTACATACCAAAGGTGTAGCCAACTAATTCTGTTGTTGGGGATGGGGGGGGGGGGGGTTGTCACTTAAGCCGATTTTGAGTTATTGTTATTGTGAAGTGTACTTTGTTACAAAGGTTTCTATGGATGCATTTGTAAGCGCTCGTGAGACGTGTCCTCACTGTAGATCGTTTTAGCAACAAAACGCATATGTTTGTAATGCTAACTATTCAGCCATCACATTTATAAAAAAGTGTAGGTCGCCCATACCACCAGGGAAGATCTAAACTTGTAGTAAATTTTGTTGTCCTTGACGAGAAAACGTTTTGGAGCGAAATGTAAGATTGCCTTATCGACTCATTCTCCTGTTTTTTTCTATTTCGCTTTAAATCACTGGCAATAAGCAATCTTAAATCATGTATCTGTAGTGGGTTGCTTTAATTTTAATAAAATGGTATAGTTCCAATAGCAAGGGATAAAAGAAACATGAAAAAGATGAATATTTTTGAACGATAACTAGCCAGTCAATTTATCTTAAAGATAATATCCTCGCATTAGTTCGTTACCAGTAAAAGATGAAAAATAATTTCGACAAGTTTTACAATCTCCAATGTTTTTGCACCAAGCATTGGTGTCTTCAAAGTGTTATGTATAAGCTGCTCTGTAGAAGACTTTTATCTTATATTCACTTGTAGCTGGACCAAGTGTGCAGAAACAGAGTCCACCAAAGAGGCCAATAGGATGGGCAACAGATGTGCAACCAGCCAAAAAGCAAGCGCCAGAACAACCACGAGTTGTCCCAGGAATTTCCGCAGCTAAGGTATTCTACTGGACGTTGTTGTTAGCACTGATAAGCGTAATTATGTGGACATATTCTACACAATGATGTAGTGACCTTAATGTAGTTATTGGGGCGTGGTTAAAAGCGTTCATGCCATGACAGTTTTGGAAAAAGTCACTTTTGGACACCTACAAATCAAATCAATTTAACGCTTAATTTTATGAGGTGAGGCTGCGTACGGGGGATGGGGGCTTCGCTAATAGGGAATTCCAACAATAAGGCAATGAACCGTCGCCGAATCCGAAGTTAGCAGGGCTCATTTCGCATTCAGTTTTGCGAGAGCGAAAATTAGCGAATCAACATTAGACCGATAATTGGAATCTTATGTACTATGAAGCCTCACGACATAATCATGGGCAATAAAAAGATATCAAATGTGTCACTCCCTCAGCAGCAAACACTAGCAGCTATGTTCAGTTGCTTACATCGAAAGCAGGTGTATTTACGTATAGGCAAAAGGGGAAGCCCCGAAATATGTAGAATTCCTAAGTGGAAACGCTACAGTTAGTGTTCTCCACATTTCTTATCGATCAGATTCATAGGCGTCTCATAAACGTTCTGCAAACGATTTTTATTCGAGTTATTTCTGGAAACAGACTGTTGTAACTACGAAGAAAAAGTATTTTGATGTTGTTTCCCTATGGATCTGCTTCTCTCCTCTTGGGGACAGGGATGCATGGTATGCAAATGTCGAAATTAGTAGTTGTAAAAGTGCAGTGGTTTGCCACAGGGCAAGACCACAGAACTAGGAAATTGTAGGTGAGAAGATGCTGTTATAAGATATCGGCTGGTCTATGTAGTAACCACCACAACATTGCCTGTCTTAGTCTCCCCCTTTGACAACGTTAGGGTATGGAGGCGTTTTGACCCCAGCAAGAAGCTTTTTACCCTAGCTTTCGGATTCGGTTTTGCCAATCACGTGTCGTGACGTAAATCTCACTTCTGCCGGTAAGGAAACTGTGTTAGGGAGGGACGTAGGAAGGGTCACAATGAAAACAACATGCTTCGAATATTCTGTAAACGACCCTATCTAGTACCCGGTCCTCCCCGGCCTTTCGATCTAAGATGGCCTTTTTTCTTTCACGTAGCCCTTTAATTATCAATTACCACTATGGTTCTATAAAGTGGGGGTTTTTTGTTAAATGAATTCAAATATTTGTTCTGTAAAATGCCCATGCCTGACAAGACAACAGTTGCCTCGTGTAAGCAAACTGATTCTATTGACTGCATTTTCAAAAACCACGACTTTCTTGTGGTTTGTCGCCAAAGAAGAATTTCTGTAAAGGCAGTAGAGATAAGTAATATATCAGCACTGATATTATGTAACTCTCATGGTACCTTGTCGTACTTTCATGTTTACTACAGTCTGTCATATATACTTCAGTATGCTCACTACCCTTATTGTTTCATCTTTGTACTGCTTTTCAAAATTACAATGTTTCTCTTTTAGTTATTTAAAATCTGATAATAACAATGCTTCATAGTTCATTTTGTATGTTCACTGAGATGTCTATGAAAACGTAAGCCTTTAACATCACCAGTTACACAATAGGCAAGTCACACTTGTTCGGTGTGTTTTAAGGTGACGTCTCCAAGATAGAGGCCTTAGACAAGAATCGGAAGGTGAACTATCAGGCGTGTTATACCGCACCACTCTGTAGTTTGTTACAAGTTCTTTGTGTCTATGTAGAACGAAAATGTCAAGAATGCCTTATCAACGCCTCTCCTGCTCTGTTTATTAAAGCCCAGATTAACCTGGTAGTATTTCGATTATGAAAGTGTCACAGAGACCTCTATGGTGCTGAGGAAATTAGTTTTCTGTAGAGAATGTACGCAGTACGCAGAGGTACTTTCTTTGTGTTCGTCTTTACTTGACATATTCCTAATACATGTTTTGATCGATGTAGATTGTGACCGAAGTCATTCTGCACTGTCTTCAGTTTATAGTTTTTTTGATACCTTATAATATGTTTATTGTCTTAAAGAGAAAGTAATGTTCTGTCCATTCTAGGAAGTTATTGGTTCACCCCCAAAGACTTCACTTGGAAGGGCAACTCACTTATGTCACAGCTGCGGAAAGCCAGTGTATCTGATGGAACGCCTTAATGCAGAAAATAGAGTTTATCACAGAATATGTTTTAAATGCTCAGTCTGTGGCAGCCAGTTGAGACCAAACCAGTATCGTTACATTCCATCAGAGAAGAGATTTTACTGTGACCAACACTATCGATCTAGGACTGTCTCAACCAGTAAGTGTAATTCTGTTATGGTCCTTGAATTCGTGAATAGCATAGTACTTAGAGAAGTTGTTAAAACGTCAAGATATAGATGAGAACCATGTGATATGTTGAGGCATACGTAGTGCTCGATGTATCGAACTGTATCCATTAAATGTATGCTTCAAGGTATACGCATCTAGGTGTAGGTAGTGACAGCACCTACATATAGTTTTCAGTCATGCAATGCAGCTTGATAATTGTTCTATCATTTGCTGCACAGAACGCGATGCCCATCGAAGGAAAAGAAAAGCCAAAATAGTTGTCCTATCAAACTATAAGTTGCTTTTCATAAAGTATGGGCTACCGTGAATTCGAGAAGTCATGACAGTGTGACAGCATCAGATAACGTGTTTGAAAGATATAGTATTGTACATTTAAACTCAATCGATAGATCTATTAAATCCAAATTTGTATCGGGCAATTGCTTACAACTGTAACTGTTAACAAGACATTTGAGTCCTCAAGTTCAGGATCATTCTTAAGATCAGCGGTATTGCTTTTAATCGTGTCCTTGTTAATGCCCACGTGCCGTTGGTTATGATGTGATAAATACACGACTCGTCGCAGCATCCTGTAACATGCTTGTTTCAGAAGAGCTGTTGTTTATCAATATGACGTAATTCTTACAACTTGGGTTTATCATTTAAATTCCAGATTCCATTTCGGAATGCCTTATTACTTTCAGTTTTCAATTTCGGGTATGACAAATATGTATTTGTCCTGGTTGGTTAAATCACCTTTTGCGTTATTGGCAAGCTAAGCTTGAGCCATCAAGGAGACATGCTTTTGTATTCAAACTGTACAGCTAGCTGAAGTGGAGAGCGGTGCGTAGTTAAGTAGAATTAGCTGAACGTAAGTAGACCTTTTTGCGGTGAACTCTTTCTTCAGTGCTGACCTTGTACTACACAACTTGTTTTTTAAGACCTGGAAGCAAGATCGTGCTGTTAAAGTTCTTGACAAAGTCGTCTGTTATTTTGTATAAAGTTGAGTGATATCTAGTAGATTCTGAGGAAGGAAGAATTCGTGAAATTTGTAACCACAGAATTCGAAATCTCTGGGAGGAGTTTGTATTGTATTTCGGCTAATAAGCGTCCCTTAAATAAACCAACATCTGAAACAAACACCACGCCTCGAAGAAGCATCCCTAGCTAGTACTATGAGGCCGATAAGATAAACTGTTTCAAGGCTGAACGGTGAAGCAGTACAAGAACACAAAGGATTCAAGGCCATGCGCATAGTCATAGATGCTGAACGTGTAATCGATATGAATGTGTGACAGACTCTGGCGTAGAAGAACGAGCACGAGAAGTAATGATATTGGAAAATGTCGACAATGATAATTTAAGTGGCGTTGAGTAAACGTATTTTCTTTCTTTAATACTGGGGACATTAAAGTTCGTTTGAAAATGCGAGTTTCGCATCGGTAAAATCGGTTTGTGTTAAACATTTGTCGTGTTGTTCACTTATCAACTTTTTGATAAGCGCCCTACATCGAATATGCGCGCCCTTTAAGCGTGCCTGTATAAATTCATACCCCAGGGCGCAAAAGCGAGGAATTATGGTACATGTGCAGACAGATACTTTTCTGTTTTGTACCGTCATGTTAATGCAGCACCTATAGTAAAGAAGTCACATAGTTGTAGAGTGTCAGACTCTCATTCCGAGGGTCGTGAGTTCGAACCGACCCTGAACTTGCCTGCCACGATCCCGGAGGTATTGTGCTCTGTCATCTGCTCTCTTGGAGTGAGAAACTATATTCCGAGAGATAGGACAGAGAGGGGACTGCTAGCGTGAATAGCATGAATAGCAAGCATGAATAGATAGTCATTTAAAGGATAAAAATAACTGTATTGCTAGTAGTGGCATCGGCCTTGAACAGGGTGAAATAAATAGTAGAAAAATAGTTAACGGGAGGCTCCTTTATTATTGGTTTTTCTCCAAATAGGATATACGGGTGTAATGCTACGCAAGATCTCTTAGATGTTGGGTTGAGCTACATGGGGTTCGATGGAATCCTGTTAGTAGGTGATGTGCTCTTTTATTATCCTAAAGTCGTAAACATTGTTACTTCATTTATATTTTAGCCTCGGAAGATGGCAATAACAATGGGTCTTCTGATAAGTCACCCTTTCCTGCTTTAGTTCGAAAGTTTTCCAATGGGCGAAAATTGAAACAGGAGCCTAAAGCAGTGCCACCACCACGACCGGTTGCTTCTCCTCGAACAAGTAATTCACAATCATATTCTTCCAACATTGCGGATTACGAAAAGCCGTTTGGACACGCGCACATAGCAAACAAACAGGACTTCGATATTTACGGCGCACATATCCAGGAGCCATCCATCACAAGTGGTAAAGCAGTAAATGGTGATACGCCAATGAACACTGTTCCCCCAGTAAATGGCGGCACACCAGTAAATGACACACCACCAAAAACAAACATTGATAAGGACGGCGCTCGATTATTCTTATCATCAGCCCTTACGAAACAACTGAAAAATGAAACGCCGGATAGAACAGTCGGTAAGGCTCGTATCAAATCAGCCATGTCGACTCCAATATCGCCAGAGCAGAATAAAGGGCAAGTCGTCCTGCGCAACAAGAAGGCTTCGCCGCAATTTGAGAATCCAATTTATGGGGAGCAAATCAAGTTAACTCCAAACAAAAATCGATATTCTTGTCCAACTTTCAGTGAAAGTGAGTACTCTGTGCCTCGTTTTGACCCTAGCCCGACGGGTGGACTGTCTTCTAATCCGTTTATTACAAATGATAAAGTGCAGAAGCAAACAGGTCAGGCAAGAGTGACCCCAGTAACAAAGCATACCCAGGTGTCGCAAAACCCGTTTCCTGAGGTGACAAATAAGGAAATTGCTGCGGCTGATGCGGCTGTTAATAAGAAGAAGATGGTACTTAAAGTTAAGAAAAAGAAGGTTATGGACGGGACAGATGCTAATAGCCATACTATTAGAGAGGAAGAATCGGTTGCAAATGGGAACCATCATCTTCCGACTGAGCACAAGGCAGTTGGTTTGCCAAAGACAGTAAATACAAAACCCTTTAACAGAGACACTAAGATTCAAGAGTCAAACTCCGTAGGGTCCGGACATGATGTCCCGGTGTCAATGGGAAAGGGCTTTAGTGAGCGGACAAATGACATCAAGCGACCTCTCCGTCGGCAGGATGAGATAGAGCCACAGGACATTTTGAAACATAGCACGAGTGATGCACCTAAAAAATTGGAACATATTCAGAACTCTCCCTCCGATGATTATGTAAACAGGTCATGGGCCCCTACGTATGATAGGAATGCTAGAAATAAATTGAAGGCCGAAATCGCTGACATCAAGGAAGAAATGAACGTTGATGATAAAAAGGAGGGGAACGAGAAGAAGAAAAAATTAGTTTTAAAAGTTAAAAAAGGTAAGACTGCAATTAAACAGCAACCTGAATCAGGATTCACGTCGTTTTTATCGAATGCAAATATCGGCGATGAACCGCCCCGAAATGATGACAAAGGGATTGGGGAAGTTGCACCAAAAGGGTATAATGAAGATTCGAAAAGTGAGTCAGTATCTGGATTTACCTCGTACGTAGTGGATGACAATGATAGTATAAAAACAATGCCTGAGAAGGAATTGTTAAGTATAGTACAGAAGGATGGGGAGAATTTAGATATCAAGCCACAGTCGACATCAGGGCTGAAGCCGTTATCTTCTGAGGAAGTAGACGTGGCTAAGCCGTCACTACCAGTGACGGAGGTTAGATCAGAAGGTGGGGCAATCAAATCGAACTCTGATTTTATTTCTGTTAAGCAAGATGCAAATTCACCAGGTATGGCAAATAATAACAAAGTGCCTTTTAAAACACGAAAAGCACCATCTCCACCGGCACGACCCGAACCTCCTAGGTTTAAGTCACGTGAATCTGTCGATCGTATTGACGAATCTAATGCTAACGAAGTTGCAAAAGTGCCGAAGAGAACACCTCCAGCCAGGCCTCTTCCTCCACTTCAAACAGATGAATCGCAGGCAAGAATGCGATCACGTAGTTCTCCAAAGGAACCTTTGCGAACCAGTATACCATCGTCGGATGAAGCCCAAAACGAGCTCCCACATAAGCGCATGAGACCTACGCGATTGCAACATCGAAATTCAAACTTAGTACCGGAGGACAGAAGTCTGACAAGAGAAGAGATGCGAAATGAATTACGACAAATTGAGAAAAAGCGACGTGAAGTGGAACAGCGGGGAGTGACAATGGAGAAAATGTTAAGAGAGAAGTTACACGGTAAGACTTTTGCTCCGGATAAGCTATCTTTGCTGCCTTTTACAATGTCATTTCTTCTACAAAATTCTTTGTTTTACTTTTCATCAAGTATTCTGTATGATTGTGCACTACAGTTTTATGAGCACGTTGCAGTATCAGGATGCTTAAACCCATTCGAGTTTATAAGACCTTCGTTGGTCTCTATTCAGATAATGATTTTCTTGTTCTGTGGTGATGTTGTGCTCTAGAAAGCATTGATGTTTTAATATTACGCTGTAGGTAAAAAGCTGTGTAATTTTTCGTAATAATAGTTCTAGTCATTCCCCGTTAATATGATGTCACGCAAGGCATTACTGAAGCAAGGAAACTAGTTTCAAAAATCCTCGAGTGCCATACGTTTCAGAAGCAAGTTGAAAGCAAGTTGAAAGCTGATTTCAAAAAGTTTGAAAACGAGAAATAACCTGAAATAACATCAGTTTTGATGTGAAGATTCAGGAAACCCCCTTAAAACTGTGATGGACCAATCGAGTCTCGTATTATGAAATTATGAAAGAATAAGTGTAATAATCCTTATTCTTGTCATACAAAAGCACATTCTTATGCTCTCCACTTGATCGTGGCTGGGCGACAATACAGAAGCAACTTCAGTCAACAGAAGGCTTCATTCATTCCGAAATGCCACGTTACCTGTAATTACCTTTTTTACTAGAAAGATCAAATTAAGTATGTATTTTATTATTGCACTGATTTATTGAAACGGCATCATTGGATTCAGGTTTCTTATACTGTAAAAACAAGAAAATTTAGCTGAAATGTTTTTATGCTCCTTCAATAAAAATGTGTAATGGATCCTTTGGTAGACCATATATAATTTCTTCATTTAAGTTGCACTACAAAATGCACGGAGCATCTTTCGCTTAAAACGTGTGTAACAAAGTATGCGAAAACAGATAAATACCTTTCAAGTCTTTCCGAAGGAGACAATCAAACAGCAACTTTCCTAAACTTACTCACCTGTCAATGAGAAGCCATAGGGGCATATTGCATGGAGTCAGAAGAATCAATTAGCCCGACCAAGACCATTTATAAAGTTTGAAAAGATAAATACTTGTATTACTTATGTATTACTTATTCATACGTACAGCCATGTGAAAACAATGCAGACTGTCGAAGTAATCTCTATCGAAGCATGTTGTGAAATTGCAGCGAGGGCAATACACGATTTATATTACTCGGCTGCTTTCAGGCAAAAAGGAACCCACTGGCCGCCACTACGAGTATCAACATAGGGATCTTAATTGCCACGCTCATATTTACTACTTTAAAGTGTACCTCCCGTGGTCAGAATTTTGTTTGGTATTTTGGTTATTGTACTGATCAGGAACGCCTCCGTCTATTCTTTTTTGCCATACATTGAGTGTACTTCACGTAAAACCGTGTAAAAGAGCTCAAAACTGCACTGCTGGCCGCAAGCATGTTTGCCTCGTATTGAATTTTTCAGCGTCAACAACTGAACTTCCCAGTTCCTTATGATGTCAGTTTCGTTCCTTGCGACGTCAAAAATTGCCTCGTTCTGGAAAATGTTAAAGAATCTGTACGTGAGACCAGAACTAAAGTAGCAGTTCGATTCCTTGAAACAAAATGAACATAATGTCTAAAAATTTCTCACCAATAACACTTTAACTACATAGTTTCAATCTGCTACACTAAGTGCATATTTCCTTCCCTAGCTGCTTCCTGATACCTAGATACAATGAGAGTTATATGAGCTTGTTTCATGACCGTTGATAAGAGATCGTGTCTGTCTAGATACGTTAAAGAACCAGATGAAGAAATTGTATTGATGTAATTATGCTGCCATATAGTTTAATTCTTTCATGCTATAAACAGGAGAACCAGAGGAGGAATACATGATCGACTGGTTTGATCTGGTGACCGAGAAAAATCGACTCTTAAGAAGAGAGAACGAATTGATATACTTGTACGTATTAGCTTTTTATTGACGTTCTTCCAGAGGCTTGTGTTACTCGTATTAAAGCCATCGTATGCTGGATTGCCTACAAACACGCTAAAGTATTACAATTGGAGAGGCAGAATTTAAGCTACTTGTGCCCACTGTGACATTCATAACGGAAACAAGCATCATCTTATAACTTACCTATTAAGCGATTCGTTGATAATCGATGACAGGAAATAGGAACGATTGTACCTGGAGAACGACCAGCCCATTATCAAAGCAGTTCTAATAGCTGGGAACACGATGAGATGGCTGCTTATAATGTTGATTCCGCCAGCTTAAAACGTAAAATTGACGTTAGTGTCTGAACTATTACTTCGTAAGGCCTATACGGATGAAGTTTCAACAAGCAGCTGCTATGAGAGGTAAAACACTACCAAACCACTCGATAGATGCAAGGTTTACTGCCCTTGAGCGTACGTCATTCGTACCCATTGTTTAATTCTTTATAATTCAGCGTACGATAAGGCTAAGCGTTCCAAGCACGGATATAATTGTTCGACAAGTCTCCCCTCAATTTGTTTTGCAAAGATCGGTTTACTTTGTTGCTAAGGTGAAAGGAAGCGTTCAGTTTTAAGGACGGAAGGTATTACAACTGTTATTGCTGTTAAAATTTGTTGGATAAAGAAAGTGCAACGACCTTACTGCGGCATGAGCTGAATGCGCAATGCATAGTAGCGAGAAGTGTTTTGTCATTTAAATAGAAAGCAAATTTTACTGTGTTTTGGCCGCATCGTAAGTGAAAATGCAGGAATTAAATTCTATACTCATAATACAGGATATTTTTTTCATTTTCGTATATTACTTATGCAAACATCCGTAGTCTATGTTCTTGTGTGGTTGATACAACACTCCGATCTTTCAACAGGTGTCAAGAGCTGGATTATTTTCAAAATCAGAAATCAGTGGAATCTGAACTGCGTGGACTGCTAGAGAAAGACGGTAAGCTCTAAAAGTTGGTGTTTGTGTTTGTGTTTGTGTTTGTGTGTGTGTGTGTGTGTGTGTGTGTGTGTGTATGTGTGTGTGCGTGTGCCCGCGCGCGTGCGTTGTGTAGATAGCCGAGTGAGTAGAAAAGCTGATTCAAAATCCAAGGGTTGTGACACCCACTAGATGCCACGTCGATTGCTACTGTGTCAACTTTTCTCAGGGAATAGGTTAGAAAAGAGATTGTCAAAAGCAGGCTTGAGCTACGGGTTCAAGTGTCAGTTGTAAAGCACCTTTGAATATGCATGTCACATTTTTGTGGCAGCTGGTTGGATATTTCCCTCATACTTTATGAAGCTTTGGGAGTCAGATTTTATGCGAAGATCATTACTCTGTTTCAAAGGTGTAAAATCCATTGTAATCACTTCTCCACATTTCAAGCTATCGCGTTTGAATTTGTTAAATTATACTCACTTGCTCGCCTCTTGTAATTAAAATATAATAGATAGGTCTTGCAACAAATTTAAAAATTTGAAAACTGAAACATTTTGGTCACGTGATTTCAATAATGACGACATAACTCTTACGTGACCTAAACGTCAATAAGTAGATAGATCAAAATTAAGTAAATTTAATGCATGTATTAATAGAGACTTTAGATATTACCTTCTTGAAGTCATAGGAGGTTTGAAGTAAGTGAATAAGGCTGATGTAGCAACCGATAGTGGCAGCAGAAGCGGAATTCCAACGGGCGTACGATGATCCTGATAGTGTTTATCCACGGGTTTTCAAATATTTAATGCTTAGGGAAAGAGGAATCACGGCCCCTATTGTAGATTTTCAGATCACGGTTGTAAAATCTATCTTGTGTCTATCTTCGTTATTTTCTCTAAAAGATGGCATTTTTGGCAGAGTCATCGCAAACTTTTGGGAGGGAAGCGCCCCTCCCTGCTGGCAAGCTGCTCCGCCGAGGATAAACGTCCATGTTTGATCGTGCGTATTTCGAGTCTCGTATCTTTAAATACTGGAACTTTCTATATTATATCACATCCAGAGAAGTCCTAACATGTGCACGTATAATCGCTTTTTTGGCATTGATAGGGTGATAGATGGCCATTCTTTCCGGCCTTCCTGTAGGTAGAAATCTTATTAAGTGCTTGTAGTGCCTCCATGTTGCTAGTTAAGGAGATTGTTGATGGTGCTCAATGTATTAGTGACTCCTCATGGCAATCGACACTGCGGACAAGGAACAGGCTAACAAGAGAATGTGTATCATCTTCATTGGTTGGTCTTATGTGTAGGTAAATCGAAATCACTTCCATTTTACTTTATAGTGACAGGTATTGTTCACTTTCTAGAGCGATCCAAAGTTGGTACAGATAGCAGATCCAAACGATTATGGATTCACCAGGGCTCGTGTAGATGCAAGGCCGATCCGTATCAGTTCTGGTACGGACTCGCTTGAATCCAGTTACAAAACCATTTGTTATGACTTCGTAGACTACCCTAGAAGCTAACCAATATTTGTCTCGTATTTTTCAACTCACCGCTCCGCCCAGCTTCCATAGGTGGTTTTAGAATTGCAACTTACACCGTAAAACTTCTTACATAGGGTTTTCCCAAACTATGATGTTCTTCATCGTACCTTTGGCTTGAGATTTTGTATCGGTTTTTACTTTAACTAGATCGATCGAAGACGGAGGCAGAGAAGCAAAGAGAAGAAGAGCTATTGCTAAAATTGGTCTCATTTGTTTCAAAGCGAAGTGGTATCGTTGATAAACTTGAAGAGGACAGAATTAGGTAAGGATTAACGACACACTCGTATTATATTGGCATTTCGTTGCTCTAAGTTATATCTAGAATACAGAAAAAAAAGAAAAGGGATATTTTATTTACGAACGAAATATTACTCTAATTTTGTGTCTCGCTTAACAGTACTGTTTGAAGGCTAATCAGGAGGGACAAATACCGCCAAGCCCCAGGTGACCGAAGAAGTTGCCGTTGAACGGGCAAAATATTAATTGATTTTGAATAATTACCAGAAAATTGTCAGGTTGTATCTATGTCGATTTTTGAATCCTCAGTTTCGAGGGGGTGTTAAATGCCTCTATTTCACCCCCCAGTTTCCATTGTATCTCTCTTTCGACCACTCCTAACTATCACGCTTATTGTTATTATATTGAACAGCTTCTGTTGGCGCCAATACAGCAAGCTATCATTTTACAGTTATTGATGTATTAATTGCTAGTATCTACTATCTTTTACGTTACGTTAAAGTCCACCGCAGGTCATATACAGGAAGACCTGAACGTCGTTTTATGATCAGGTTATCAATTTTTGGCTGTTACTCTAGAATCAGTCTTTGCACGAACTAAAGAGTCAAGTTGACACATGAATCATAGCAGTAAGGGCACGTTTTCGCAGATTCTGTAGTACCTAGCACCCCTCGTAAGGTATCCATCTTAGTATACCACCTTTAAAAATATATATTTGTATTTTTCCTTCCGCAGAGAAAAGGAAGAAGATGAACAGATCGCAATAGTTATGGAAGCACAAGGTATTATAGTTTCTTATCTAATCGTCACTTTACCGCGTAGATTTTTGTATAACTTTGAAATCTAGAACAAAAAGAACTCATGACGAGGGGACGTATAATGCGGTTGAACAGGCTGGCAGATTATTTCGATGGACATCCATGATTCTTGAAATGGAAATTAGAAATAAAGCGTATTTTAATCTCATCTGACCGCCACCAAATCTTGACCATATGGATTTTTAAATGTTTTGTCCTTCTTCAGTGTTGCTTTGAATTAGTGGAGCCCATATCTTTAATTGAAGGGAACACTTAGTATGGGTTAGTGATCATGATAGTGTCTCCAACGTGAACTGAGTGATGAACAGATAATTGTGATGAAAACATGTTTCGTTGTAGAGGAAGATAACAAAGCAATGGAGAATGGTCTCTGTCTTGCTGTGGATCAGCTTAGAAATTTGTATATATTTGCGGGAAACATAATTTTAAGGTCGTGTATGTAAAGTCTGACTTGTTTTAGGCAGGGAGATAAAGACGTGTACCGAAGTCATTTCAAATTTGGACAAACCTTTTATCTCCCAAAAATCTAAAGGAAATGATGATACAAATCGATGTCAATATGATCATTATCTGCGACGTGAATTGGCAGTTTAAATAGAAAAAGATCCCCTTCCTATATCTTTGCTTTAAGAAAAACGAAGAAGAAATTGTCCATATGTTACAGCTATTTTCATTGATTAAAACGAAACATGCTCTGTATGCTTGATTTATGCAAGGCATGTATACAAAATAGGCTGTAGGTTTCCTATCTTTCTGAAACATATGACAGGAAAAATCAGCCACGTGGGATAAAGTCGGTAGATGGAGGTTTATTTATGTAATAGCACGTGCAAATTAAATTCGGCATGTCTTTATAATGTAAGTGATTGAAATATGAGAAACATTATTAACAGAACTGAGACAGATACTACTAATGATTGTAAAATGGCCACTTGTTGGTAGTAATGTTTAAGGGGTAGGCGAAGATGCGAAGCGCAAAATTCGTCTGATTGTTAAGCAAATATCGAACGATGGATGTATACGGCGGCAAACAGACCTTAATTCCCTTTGCATTCATAGCATAATTTTAACATGATGTCGATTATCCAAGCAAGTGTGTTAAAAATGTGAGTGTGTGGAACAGAGTTGGCATTTGCCGATGTTTTGATTCCTCTTTTAGGATACTTGAGAATCCAATTACGAGTTTGACATCAT
>JAAAKL020006505.1:0-17930 GCA_010016065.2 Carybdea cf. marsupialis auct. non (Linnaeus, 1758) | reverse complement strand
AGTTGAGCAGCCGGACGAGCCAACTGATGTGGATGGTCATGTGCATGACGAGGACGAGGTAGCAGAGCGCAGAAGAACCACTGTGTACAGAACGACGAAGGTCACTTCTGAAGCAGTTGATCACGATTATACTGTGAATGGATTTGAGGATGCGAAGGCGTATGTTCTTGATGTTGATAATTCTGAGGTTGATAAGAATCTTGTTGTGGCTGTTTCTCATAAGGAAAGGTTTCCGCTGGGTGGTAGGACACCTTCATCTGGCATGTTACATGGTATTTTTAAAGATTCGTCTGATCGCATCAGTGCTGTTGTTGATGGGAAGGCTACCGTGGAGGATTTCAGGGGCGAGAGGAAAGTCACTGCCTTTTCTTCATCTGTGGATATGGAAGGAGCAGAGGAAGAGGAGTTTTTCTTATGTCGGGAGACGAATGACGAGTTTGCTGAAAATATTCCACCGGATGATAAGTCAGTTCAACACAATGAAAGAGATGTTGATACCCTACCATCACAAAGTCTGATCGAGAGTAGTAGTAGTAGTTCGTATGTAACTCATACAGTTATTGTAAAGAGGGGAAAGACCGAAAATTCAGGTTCCCAGCGAAAAATAAAGGTTCTAGGTATGTTTAAAGATCAGAATGCAAGTTTGTCCGATGACGTGTATGTGCAAGAACCAGTATCTTATTCCACAAAACAGATTGTATTGAGTCCAGATTTCGAAGGCAAAATATCTGGTTCAGAGCAATTGCGAACATTTGATAAAGTTGAAGTGGAGCAGATTACGAAAGGACAGCGGCAAGATTTAAAGGAGAATAGCGATACATTGAAGGAGGAAGGCGATGGTGGATCTGAATTTGGACCCGGGCGTATTCGATTTGTTCGATTTTCTTCAAGTTCCCGTGAAGCTGTTACTTCGTCTGTTGAAGTACGTAAACGTGTTGTTTATAAAGCTGTGATTGACCAGGGGGATAGTAGCAGCCAAGAGGCGAAAGGGTCAGGAGAAGACAAAGGGGAAGGTGCAATCGACAGTACAGTGGGAGAGCTTACTCATGTTAATTACGAGAGTGTTGACAAGGGGAGTGGGAGTGGATGGGGCGTATCGATATTTGATGACAGGACGATTGATGTGGCTGTAAGGGAGACGATTCGAGAGGGAGAAGTTCAAGAGAACAATCATGAAGATAACGAATTACCTGAAATAGAAAAGGATATGAATCGGTCTGCCGAAGTGACAAGAGCTACAGGATCTGATGATTTGGAATCTAGTAAATCTATTTCTGCAAAGGTAGATCGTCGTTTAGAAATAACGGTTGAAGAAGGGAAAGACACTAGTGTTGTAGAGGAGTCAACAGGAAAGCCAGAAATAAAGAAAAAGAAGTGGTACAAGAGGTCCTTTACTTCTCCATCAACACATTCCCAGGAACGAAGGAGAAGCCAAGAGAGTGAGACTACGGAGACAGAGGAAACTAAATCAGTAGATGGTAAGAAAGGAGGGCAAAAGAAAGGATTTTTGAAAAGGAGATCCGACAGCTTTGGTCACGATTCAAAGAAGCAGAAGCCAAAGAACAAATCAAAGACAACAGATGTTAAGAAGGAAGACGTGGAAAAATCAAGAAGTGTGGGCAAATTAAAGATGCCATCAATTTTTGCAAAAAAATAACGAGCATTACGAGCTGTTCTTAGTATGCAGACATAAAGCTCGGGTTTTGTACATTTAATTAAGCACAATGCGTATTATATTCCAGTAGATAACAAAGGGAAAAGGAAGGCAAAATTGCAATAATATCTTGTGGGCACTAGATTGTGGAAAAAATATATTTTTCAATTTGCTGCAATGTGTGCAGCATGCCATCAATGTCGTTTTATCACGTTGGGTTATATAGTCATATCAGCTAATAAATACGTCGTGCTTTTGGGTTTAATTAAGATGTTTACACTAGATGGGTATAGGTGACGTATGTACAAAGTGCATTGGGAATCAGTTGATGCTTGGACCTGGATATTAAGTTCCCCGTGTGCGTTAAGTGTAGCTCTGTCCACGGATTGTATTGTTCTTACACGATAGCTAGCTTCACGAATTTTATTAAATACAGACAGTTAAATTGTTTCGTCTGGTAGCTTGGGGTATTGCGTAAGTACAAGTAGGTACATCATGTCGTGTCGACCCTTTGTCTTTCAGTGGGGCGTACACCATGCGGTCTCTAGAGGCCTCTAGAGAGACTAGTGTTTAACTATCTATTTGCATTGAGATCTACGATTTTAAGAAGTAAACAAAGAGCTATTATTGAAACCGGTGTCTCTCCATAGGATTAAAGTTTGATGGCATAACTGATATGCATGCTCAGATTTTGTAGGGGTCCTTAATTTGAAGTTGTTGAAAGTCCAACGCTCTCATAAGGGAGATCAGTAAGTATTCTTCTTTGCGGAATACTAGAATACATAATGCTTTGGTTACATTGTGAAGATATGAATTAGGTTGCGTAAATTATTTCTTAGAAAGAAATCAGCGGGAGAATGCGGAGGGAAAGTGATGACGTTAAAAATCAAAAGTTTTGGAAATAGGACGATTTGACTCCAGATACATGAAGACAACCCTAGAAAAAAAAGTTTCTTGAAATACTAGACTTGTGTATATAGTGTTTAAACTAGAGGCGTTTGAATTTCAAAAAGCTCAGGTCAAAACTCCTTACCTTAGGATCCAGCATCAAATGATAAAGTTTTGTTAGAGTGATCTAAAACTTTGAAAGCGGATACCTCGGTGTTTGGAAACGGCAACGTAATCAATTTTGGCCATTGATGTTCTTACTATTAGGGCAACATAAAAATTGTTTATATTTTCAATAAATCAAACATTTTCAAAATCGTGACGTCACACTTTCCCTCCGCATGGTGATAGCTGCCCGCAGAATAGATTTGCATGTTCTGATAAGCACTTTTTAACTTGCTGCCAAGATGATTAACGTTTGATTTCTAAACGGTGGTCTGCACGGTGTTATTGCTCCTAGCTCATATTTTTGTTCCTGGTATGGGACCAGAACTGCGTACTCTGCCTCGTTCTCTGTTTTTGATTGAACACTGCAGGGTGTCACGGGTATTGTCACTGCTCTTTATACATCAGTCCTGTTTTATCGATAGGAAGTGTAGCATTTTAACTTGGTACCATACGGTTTACATCAGAAATTGTGTTATATTCAACTGTTATGTTGTGTTGAAAATGGTAGATCTCAAAGTATTTACGGTCTGTAACATGACAGTGGTAAGGGAACGCCGGGCAAGATCTGAATGATCGAGTTTAATGAAAGCTAACAACTCAATACAAGAAGTAAATAAGAGGGGGGTTTCCTTATCCAATGACAATTATACCATTTTATTAAAGGTATTTTCTACAGTGAGTGTTTCATATTTCGTAAGCATTTGTCTTCCAAGAGCTTTTGAAGGCATCAAATAAGAGTATACTATCATCTGCTAAAGCACATGCCATAAAATGTTTTGGGGAAAGCCAGATTTTAAAAGGTGTGAAATCACCTTCTTTTTTATCATCAATCCTCCTATTTTTCAGTAGCCCCCATTTTATGAAATTTCCCAAAAAGAAACACCAAAGTATGTTGTTAGATTGATGTAGTTAAGAGGAGGGGCAAGAAAAGAGCCAAAATCAACTTCAATTGAACATACAACGGACAAACGTCGAGGGAGTTGAGTTCAGGACAAACTTCCTCGAACATTTGGTTGTCTTTGAAAGTACACAATGTCAATATAGTGGCTTGAGTTTCGTAGTGATTATAACTTGTAAATAGTGGATATTTAGTGTGCCCGTACTTGCCTATTGATTGACTAGAGCTTTTTTCAATTTTATATAATGTGACGCCTTTGAATATTAACACGCTGACCTTCATTAATTTGTTCATGTAATGGAAGGGTAGTTTAGAGCGTCTTTTCTAAATTGTTGTCATGGGAGACTTTCTATTTGTATCTGCAAGAAAGGGTACTACTATTCTGTATCGTAATCGTCGTAGGGGACGTGCAATTCATTTATTACTCATTTATTGTTGGATTTTACAACATTTTGTACATTATGCGATGTTGAAAATAAACTGATTTTTTATTATGTAGAAAAATGTCCTTCTTATGCAGAGTGAATAATACTTGCATCCATTTATTTTGTCAGATTTATGTAGGGGGGGGTCTCAAAAGGAAGCCGAAGTAGCCTTAATGTGAACATGCAACGTAACTTAACAGCCTTTAGTTGCTTATTCTATGAACGATGAATACCGTGCAAGTGTCGTTCAGTTAGGCGCCAGCCATCATAAAATGGCAAGAAAGGTTTAGGATAAGATGGAGACTAGAACAAAGCCGAGACGCGACACCTGTGAGATTTCAGGCAGAAATCTATGTGAAAGTCAAAAGCTTAATAGAGGTTGAGATCAGAAGTTGAAGTTTTTAGGATCATGATAAATCAGCTTTCAGAAACGTTTTGTGCCATTTTGAGTACGGCCAGCCTTCTTCAGCTTGATGCCCTTGATCACTTTTCTCTTCGAAGTACCGCTATTTAAAATGTGACATAATTCTGATCACGTCTGTGCGTTGCGTGACTGCAATATTCCTACATTTCTGGGGGAACTTGGGCGGATGGCCATACCGACATTTTCTCAAGCTAGTTTGGTCAAATGTCACTGGCATAATCCGAGAACAAGTCGTGAATATCATTAGATGTAAGAAAACTATTTGAAAAATTTGTGTGCGGCTTTTCTTTAGTTATATTAAGACTGAATGACAAACATGTGCAGGTACTGCTAAGGCTTCAGTACTTTAGGCGCCTAGGCTCTTAAGCTTTACGTCTTCTAAAAGTACGGAAAACGGAGGACGGGGAAGCAGGATATTCGAGGGAAATTACGATATAACGTCATGACTTGAAGACAACAAATTATCTACCTAACCCTAATGTACAAACGTTTCCATTTGTTGAGGACAGTTTGCATATGAATAAACAATATTTATGTTTATCTTTAAAATTGCAAAGTTTCTCTTCTCGTTAAATACTGTTTAATGGGTAAAGGGCCGAAGCTCCCATTGAATCAGAGTCTCTGTAAACGGTAAAGTGTGGTTGGATTCCTGGTCTGTTCAAACCTAGGAATTTACAATAAGTTGCTATTCATAGCTTCCCTGCTTCCCTGTTAGCAGTTAAAGGGATGGTGCAAAGCAGTAGTTTTCGCCGGTATTTCTATCTGTTGTATTTATTACTAAGGTTCAGACAACGTCATCTGCACGTCAAGAAAGTCAAGCTTAGAAACGCCGATATCTGCTAAACGATTGATAGATAATCTATTAGTAGGCGGCCTTTTAAGTTAATACCTTCTCCGGTTTGAAGACTCAATACGCTACTACCAGGGAGTGGATCAGCGGAAAATCTTTATCAGAATGCCTAATCTGCTTGGTAAATGACGGTTATGATGATGGTTGTAAATGATGAAGCAAGGGCTCTAGCCTAGGCTTCTCGCTCTCACTTCTCTTTTGTGCTGTCAAAGAAGCGTCAATTCAGCAATCGCTAAGTGACTGAGAGTGAGAGTCGTACAGGTTTTAAAGAAAATTGCAGTTATGGTCTAGATGTAACTAACTGGGCAGTAATTTGAAAGAAGAGAGGATCCACGGCGGATATCATTTACAATCTAAGCAAGCAAAAATGTTCTTATTTGGTGTAGGGGTGCATGTTGACAACACAAAACTAATTGGTCACTAATTTTCAGCCAGATTGGGTAAGCGGAAGTTTGTTTAATCAACATGCAAAATAGCGACCAGTCTGTAGAATCATCCCCCTTCACACAACTTCGTCCAACTAACCCTGTCGTCTCGCGTTTCGGCTAACATGATATCACTGAAATATGGTTCATCCTACGTGTATATGAAGATTGTGCAAATTACAGTGTCACAGACAAGCATTATTTTAGTACGTTTTTGACATAAAATATCGCAGCCTCTGAGCTGGCAAGTCAGCATGGTCCATATAAATGCCGAGGGTTGGGGTCAGGAAGGAATCCACCTGTAAAGCGCTCAGACCAGTTTAAAAAAATTAGTTAGCCAAGAGGGAATGTGGACAATTCTAGGAGGCACCGTGTAAGTGACCCGCAGATATATCACCCTTATAACTCTGTGGACTTGCAAGGGCTACCACTACAGGAGTGAGTGCAATAAGAAAAAGTTAGCTCAAAAATTTAAGCTGTGGGGGCAACATGGAGTGAAGGCACGATGACAGAAAAAGCTCAAGCCGTTGTTGACTTGATGAGAAGGGAGAGGGTTGAGGTGATGTGTGTGCAGGAGACTATGTAGTGTGGAGATGAGTCAAAGGGTTGGGTGATGGCTACAAACTGATGTACAGTGATGCAATCTAGGAGAAGGGGAACGAGGATTGGGTAGTATTATCAAGGTAAATGAAAAACCAGGTTACGCAAGGATACAGAAGGAATGAGATGAAAAGAGTGGAAGATGCAGAAAAATGCACGGTCACGTGAGGGGAGGAAGACATTAGATGGGGAGAACCCTGCGTTGATAAGAATCGGGAGAGAGAGATAGATAATTTCGTTGTGTCTTTTGATGATGATTGCCAACACGTTCTTTGCCAACATGTGAAAGAATGGGGAAAAGGCTGGTCAGGGTGATTTTATGCTACACAAGAGATAGAATACTGTGGAGGAATGTGAGTGCAAAGTGATGCTTGGACGTGGACCATGTGGCAGCAGAACACAGGATACTTTTCGTGGATCTTGTTGTAAGAGTACCTAAGGTGCGATAGAAGTAGCACACAAAGTGTAATTAATTGGTTCAAACTGAAATATAGAGAGCGGTTTAAGATCATGCCTGTCGGAAAAAGAAAGGGAGGTTGAACATTTTAAGCGAATTATGGTCGACTAGTAGATCGGTACTGTTGGAAACGGAAAGATACTGTATGAAATTACCATGAATATCTTTGAAATTAAGAAAACGTGCTGGTGTAGTGAAGAGGTCCTAGAGGCAACCAAAGCTAAGACCGAGGCCTAAAGGAAGTGGACAAGGAGACAGATTGAGGGGATTAGAAAAGGGGTTTTGCGACGGTTTTTTGGTGGCATACTCGATTTCGAGCGTAGCTTATTGCTCAGCTACAGTGAGCAATGTCCTCTGGAGAGAGCACATTTACAGGGGTGGTCTCCCGCTGCCTTCCCCAACGATAGTCTTTATATCGGGCTAGTGGGAATAGGATATGGTAGACGAACCTTAATAGAGAAGCAAAGAGACTTGTGGCTATTGCCCAATCTCAGGCTTATTACCGGCTGTATCAGAAGCTGGATACAAAAGAAGGACCAAATATTAGAGTACTAAGGTCATTGTCCATGCAAAGCAGATCAAAATTAGCGGAGGAAAAGCGATACATATAGAGGGAGGGATAGGAGGAAAACGGAAATACTGAGAGAGAACAGACGGGAACACTACTTTCAGAAGTTGCTAGAAGAGGAAAGAAGAGAGGAGTTTGATGGAAGATATATGGCGAAACCATGGAATGGTAAATCAAGTGACGAAAGTGAAAGTCATATCAGCATTGAAAAGGTGGAGAAGGCAGCTTGACCAGATGGGCTATCATGTGAAACGTAAAAGGCACTTGGAAATGTGGAGATGTCGCATAAGAAGATGTTACTGATGAATGGTGACGTTTAATATTCAAAGGCGGGGATGATATTCAAGGTTGTCAAAATTATAGGGGTAGTAGAACAATGTCCTATATCCACAAACCATTCAAACCAATTTTGGGTATATCATTGAGGTAGAAAGTTAGGGTAGATCAACAAAAGCTGGGATTCATGAGAGGCCATGGTATTGTCGATGAATAATTACCCTACGATAGAAAATGGAGAAATATAAAAAAGACAAAAAGGTCTTCATGTTATGTTTTTTGATTTGGAGATGGCCTATAATCGGGTGTCGAGGAAGGGTGAAGATTGATGAGGGAAAAGGGCGTGACTGAGATGTATGTTGGAATTAGAACAGAAAACTTACAGAAATGCAGGAACTCGAGTAATATCAGCTCTAATATGAAGTGAAAGCAAATTTCAGCTTCTTTGTCCTTGATATCTGATGATCTCAAAGCCGCCCTGTACTGCCTTTACTCGTGGTAAGGCAAAGCCATTGTCATCCTTTATGTTTCCTTTCTTGCCAAGAAGATCCTCCACGAAGTGAGGATTTGTACAATACTTTCGTTTAAGCATTACATTAGTTTTTCCATAGTATATCACCCATTTTTCATTATCATTTTGACAAAAAAACGAAAATTACGGTTTATAGCAAACGAATGCTGAAATCAAGGAGGGCAAGTATTGGACCAACGGGGTACACATTTCCTTTGATGAATCAGCGTCTAACTTAGCTGTACTAATGTGGCCCAACCTGAAGATATCAAATGCCCCCATGCCTACTTAAATTGCTTGAACTCATGGGAAACATATACTTCTTCCCATCAAGGTTATTTCCATTGGCGCAAGTAGTGTGCGGCACAACTTGTCATGAAACGGTGTATCGAATATTGGTAGCTTGTAAGACTCTAATGTGCGTCTTTGCTTCCACCATGGGGCTCTCAATAACTCTTGATTACCTGTATTTACATAGCAGACTTTTTACAGGCATCATTATGCTTTAGTGCTTACCTTAAGACCAGAAAATTCATTTTTACTGTAATGACAAAAACTACCCAAATCGCTTACTTTTCAAAATAAACAGAAAACGTTGTTTTTCTGGAATACAAGGAGCTACTTAATGTGTAAAGCATCAGGATTATATATACCTTAATTTACAGCACTTTGAGGATTGCATTCCCATCCAAACAATAAAACCATAAGCATTGCAGTTTATAGGCTACCAATATAGTAAGAGGTGCAATGGGAAATGCCCTATCACTCACTACCTTAAGTAAATAAATCAGCTTCTAATTCCTCCGTTTAAATTTCATATTAAATTAAAATATCTTTCACCTTGTTGCTCCACTGAATAAGTGCCTCTTTGCAAGTATAGATTTTGACTTACGCACGGCCCTATTATTAGATCCTTCATGGTATTTATAGACTTGGATAATACACAAAGCAACATTCGTAATCGTGGAATCCGAGTTCACGCAGTTTGGGATCTTGTTTGATGAATAGACAGATGCGAACTGAGACGTTTTCACAGTTGCAGGGCAACGTGCTAAGGGCAATGTGCTGGGAGCCCTTTGGCGAGATTTTGAGATGAATATTATTTCATAGATGAATGGGAGGCATAAAAAAGATTGCAGGTAACACATTTTACATCAACAGCAACCACCGTTTTTTTCACAGCACCGCCATGAAAATAGCACTTGGTACGAAAGTAATTTCATGTAGATACCACTACTAAACTATGTGCAGTACTGTCTGGTGCCGCACTGTCTGGTACTAAGTGCTTGACCTCTCTCTTCTACTGCCTCGGATACTGAACAGTCATACCCTCTCAACATTTTGTTATTAAACGAATATAGATGATTACGTCAGTATTAAAAAAATGTCTTTGAGCTCTTCAAGAATTTTGCTTCCTCTCATGTCGAGTTTTTGGGAGCTTTTCCTAATAAAAAATCGTAGTAAATGGCGGCCTGTAAGTTTCACTCGAATGGGTACGGTCATCGCTAGCAACCAAGTTAAATGACCTCTAAACCAAGTTTTAACTCTAGAATATAGAGATAGTTCTGATAGATAAGAGTAATTAAAAAAATTTACCACTTGTCAAGCGCGATATCCACTATGTGAGTAGTGTCGTATCCACTGGGGAACTGGGGGGAGGGGGGCTATAGGTCCCTATTCAATTTCAAGGTGATTATAGATTTTGGAACAGAGTGAATTGAATTATCCTGAGCTTCTTATCGGACTAATTACATAGTAGTGTTACATGAGAAACGAGAGCTGATAAACCTTTACTGCAGTAGACAGTGGCACTCGAACACCATCCATGAAGAAGAAGTGTCAAACAGATTCCTAACAAACCACGTGATGCCACAGCAAAATGGGAAGATTAAAGTTCAATATTAATTACGAAGGCAAGAGACTATCAATTCTATTGCAGCCCACGGGTAACAATTTGCCTCCTCATGTAGCACACAAATATATGTCTCTCGATGCTGGTTGTAACGCCAAAAAATTCATTGGATCTACTACCAATGTGTTATCAACAAGGCCCAACCAGCACTATTACAATGGTCCGATAAAAGAACACATGAAGGCACACAACAAAACCGATTGTTCGTCGAACCACATTAGAAACATTATAAATTATTTTACTGATCGAACGACAGCACAGAACTTTTAATAGCCAAAGCTATGCTAATTAAAGGACAATGTCCTCCAATCGCAAGAATGAAGGACACATTTGAACCCTTAAAATATTTAGCAGGAACCATTTTTTTCATTTTACTTCATATGATCACACTCATTTATTTTTTATTCTTATCACAGGCATACCGACTAGTTGTATTTGCAGTTTTAATTATTCTAGTTATTATAGTTATTCTAGTAATTATTCATTTATGCCAACAATAATAGCACAGAACGCTTTAAAGGAATTTCCATATTTCTTTCTTCCACAATCTTTTACTGTTATTATACACATTCCTTGATTAAACGTTTTCATGCTAAAGTTTGTAACGAAGTTTTAAGGAATGTCTAAGCTACAACATATAGTTTACTTGATAATGGCAACAGGGACTGCAGAAACGTTGGAGGGGAGGGAAATTTGAAAGCACATTATATATGAGTGTACGATGTTCGTCTTCTACTGTACTCAGAAGGCTGCAAGACAAGCGTGATTTCGCAGCACTGTAGTGCAGAGCAATAAACGTAAAAAAACTGCAGTTAAACGTTATGTTTATCAAATTCTGTCAAGATTATACCCAACTGTGTTTTAAAAGTAGCCAATCAGAAATCTGACTGCAACATTGGCGTTGTTTTGACCAATCAGTGTCCGTGGAACTGAATGGTTAACCAAAAAAGGCCCAGTGAAAAGACAAATTCTTTTTGTCTACAAAGCAACGGTTTTCTTGCTTTGATGTGGACGGATTCGAGAACAGCTACGCGAAAGCAGATCTAGCCTTACCTATTATACGGAAGTGGTCACCCGTATACAATTTCGTACAGCCTGGGTTTTCAAGCAAGTGCTGCCCTATGGCAGAGGCACATTGCTTAACAGTGCTCTAGGTTTTAGAAACCCGAGGTGGTTGTTTCCTTGTAGGATGTGATACTTGGCCCTATAAAAGACATTTTTTGTCTGCAAAGCAACGGTTTTCCTGTTATGACATGGATGGATTTCATAAATGCTCAGTGAAAAGCAGATCTAGCTTAACCTATTACACGGAAGCGGTCACCCATATACAATTTCGTACAGTCTGGGTTTTCAAACAAGTGCTGCCATATGGCAGAGTCACATTGCTTAGCAGTGGTTTTACTTACGGAAAACCGAGGTGGTTGTTTCCTTGTAGTAGCTGATGCTTGGTGAATACAGGATGGAATATGCAGCTTGATTCTATCAACTAATTTCAAAGTCGTGCGGCCGACATAGCCAGCTTCACACTGGCAAGAAAATAAGTAGACAAGGATACTGCAATTTTTTGAGGGCACAGAGCCTTTGCGGCAAGTTGAGAACGATTTTTACTGGCATAAACTACGCGTGGTGTAACAGCGCCGAAACACTTCTCTACGGCCATTTTGATCTGGTTTTCAAATCAAATCGTAGCTAGCCACGGCAGTTTTAAGTACACAGGGCATTTCTGTGGTCCAAAAGGGTTTTCACTGGAACAACGATATTTTGCCTTGGTAGTCGATGACATCTTCAGTGTAGCCGTTAGACAGGAAAACCTGGTTTAACGTATCAATCTCTGGTTTTGATTTTTCTTTGGAAGCGATCATGAGTGCATGATGAACCAAAGTTTTGATGAGGCTCACCTTGCGAGTATTGGGGCAGAAAGGGTTCCAAGAAATGTATTGACCAGAAAATGTAGGTTTCCTATACACACTAGTCCTGTTCTCGACTAAAACGTCGAGGAAGGCAAAAAGTTCCCTGCCTTCTTCTCGAAGGTTAAATTTAAAGTCTGTTGTAACTTGTTGAGCTTTGTAAGAAATTCATCACACTCAGACTCATTTTTGAATAAGGCAAATGGGTCGTCTACATAACGAAAATAAACGGCAGGTTTTTTGAGAGGATTGAAAAGGTTGAAGTTCATATAAACCAACAAAGATATTAGCCAACGCTGGACCCAAGGGGCTGCACATGCTTACCCTTCTTCACCCTCACCATTCTTTTGTTAGTATGTCTCATTATTGATGGTCAATACGGCACTACGTGTCGTCACCGCTAACAATACAATGAATACCTGCTCAGGGAATGGTGGAAGCACGAGTTCAACCCGATACAATGCGTCGGCACATATCTTAAATGTCTGTTTTAAAGAACATTTGTAAACAATTTACTGATGTCGAAAGAACACAGAAAAGTATCACGAGAACCGAAATTTTGGTATTGTATGAATTTGGTGAAAGTAAACGAGTCCTTCATACAATTTTCTAAATAAAGGTCAAATACCGGTTGTAAATGTTCTGAAAGCCACTTTGCCATTTCATGTTGCTAGGAGACAATCATAGAAAGTATTGGTCGGAAAGGCTCTCCTTTCTTGCGAGTTTTGGGGAGGCCATACATCCGTGGACCCTGGGAACCTGAAGGCCTGATCCTATAGTAAACGTCGCATGGTAAGACACCCTTTTTGACTGAATTGCTTCTGGAAAAAAGCTTTTAAATACTGAAATGCTTTCGCTATTTCGTGCAGTTTTAGAAAATAATGAAATCCTTTCCAAACCTTGTTGAAATTTTCATGCTCACTTTAACACGTTCAACAACCGAGTGTCAACGTCCACTTATTGGTGTATATTCGAAAACCTCGCCATCTAATGTAACAAGTGGTTGACAGGCCATTAGTCTAGATTCGTTTGTATAGAATATTGCTGCGAAGGACCCTTAAAAGCTGTTTTTGTGCTGTATTGTTCAATTAGACTAGGAAAACATTAGTGAAAATCAGTATTTCAAGAATAGCTCTATAAAGGAAACTACAAAGTGACTTGGGGAGGAGATTTCTATGATTCAAGCATTAAGTGGCTCTCTACTCTTCCGAAGATTTGAGTGGTCAAATCTCCAAATGTTCATCGGTGAGCAAGGTTTTAGAATTCCATATCATGTGGATGGTAGGATAAGCTGCAGAAGTTATTGTTACCGAATATGGCTAGAGGAAGTGGTTTGTGTCCTGAAGATGCCGGTCCATGCTTGACATGCTAGGCGGTCCCGGTATCTTCACTGGTATAATTTAACTTCTGTTCTGCCATGTTCAGAGTACAGCCTATTTACAACAGCCCCGAGCTTTATCGTGGCCGTGGTATAAGAGCCCGGCAGAAGGAGACAGTGGAGGTGGTCTACCACCATGCAGGGCAGGCGAAATGGTTTTAGAGGTAGGGAGATCAAATGGGTGAGTCAAGTATAACTATTTTACATGAAAAATGTCTCAGATAAAATTTAGCACAAAATTGGGGTCCATGGTTCCTGGCCCCCCTGTTTTGCCGGCCCTGACATGAGGTGTCCTGTCTTCATTCACTCCTCCGGATAGCTGTTAGATCGAAATCAGGGTTATGCGTTTGTAGATGGGTCACCTTGATGCACGTCTTGTTGTTGTAGGTGACTGTTCGATGATAATTTTGGCTGGAGTCTGGATTGTGCTGTGCTACAATGTGGGCATATTTCTGTTTGGCGGTTAATGCTGCCATACTCGATCAGAGCGCCTTACATGGCGAACTTGTCTCGGTTCGTTGCGTTCACAAAACACACTACGTACTACCAGAAGTTTCATTGTCGTGGTGGTGGGAAGCATTAATCTTGATAGCAATTAACTACCCAATTATTTCAGGTTATATCGTCAAGTAACGGTATCAAGCTTTAAAGCAAGGGGAAACAGGGACTGGTTCAAGCTTTCAGATATGTCACATAGGTTAAAAGTATCAGAGGGCGATTGGATATGTGCTAACAAAGAGTAAGTGGAGATGTTTTCTTATCATTGTTATCTTTCGTCATGTCTTTATGTGTCTTAATTCGTTGTACAGTCGTGTGATGAAATTTTGGGGGTACCGTTATAGTAGCGTACACTGGTAAATGCCTAACGTACTAAAAAAGAACCTGGTTGCCGATATTCGTTTATTTCAGGCTCGCCTAGAGAGACATCATTCAGACGTCACAACTTAACCAACTGTCCACCAGTTGGAGTGGTACGAGGATTCATAAGCTTGCTACTGATGGCTCAAAGTCTTAAGTACAGTAGAGCGTGATCAGAATCTTTGGTATAACGCTTAGTCTCAAATTTTGGTTGGACCCAAGGAAATTGTGCACGGTTGGTATTCCATCCCTTCCTCCTATAGCATAAGTTAACTTAACTACTACTTCTAAGCTACGTACAGGGGAGAAGCCTTACCCTCTGTGCGAATTGACTGATCAACCTACTAACAAGGTAAGCGTAGCTTAGTTAAGTTGTTAGTTGGCAATTGAGGCTAGTTTGTTAGCGAGCGTGACGCTATGTATATGTACAGGTGTTTATTTATATTATCGGGGATGGTGTAATAGAACATTGGACGAAATCATATGTTCAGTGGCTTTTGCAGCTGAGAGTGAAGATCAATATTACAGTTGAAACAAGGTATGGTCATACTGCGTACAGAAAAGATACAGGCCGGTTTCACAACATGATATTCTGCAAAGTAAAGCAAAGTTTATCATTCACACGAGGGTTAAGGTAAGTTAAGCATTAAGGCAAGCTGGTACCGTAGTAATATAAACAGAGTAGATAATCGTGAGCTTCTATACTTGGTAGGCCTACCTACCAAGTCAAACTCTTGAGTTTGCTTTTGTCCTGGATACAGATACCTAAAGAAAGAACATAGTAGACCTACCCATTCGACTCATGTTAGATTAACAGAGATATTCCTGCCTCAGTTGTCTGGGAGCCTGTAAACTGAATGAAGTGATGCACAGTTTTATCAGAACAAATGTCAGGAAAGGCTATGCTCCAGAAACCCAAAGAAATGAGTATGAGATGTGGCATTGCAAGTGAGTAGAAAGCAGTAGAGAAATGTGGGAGTTGAATCAGAAATCCTGTGCATCTTACTGGACTTGGTTTCCTTTTTAAGGATGTTCGCCTGATGGGTTAGTAGACACTGACCTATAGGCTTGTGGAATTAAAATCATTGAAGATATTCAAAAAAAGAAGTTTTAATGATCTGTTAAGGTGTCACTCCTTAGGGCTACCTTAAGCAAACAATGCTTCATTGTAAATGATGGGAAGTGTTGGTTATATGCACATATATTATTATCAAGAACAAAGGCAGCTTTTAGTGACTATACAAGACTATATAGTGAATGTGGAGCTGGAACAAGCTTCAATTTAACATATTTTAAGGGATAAATATTTAATGAAAGAGCTTGTGAGCAGTCTCATTGCATCATGGGATAGGGTGGTTGCACCTACAGTTATAACATTGTGTGCCTCACTGCTAAACTGCTACAAACTCTACTGGCCCCTATTTGTGGCACACAAGACATCCTTGTTCATCTGTCACCCACTCTTTCGTTGGTACCCTCTTGGCCTTGTTTCCAGGAAGTATCTTATGGTATAGTTTATATTAAAATAAGGCTGTTGCAAGTGCTAAAAACCCTAAAAACTCATATGGTAAAATTACTATGTTGGTCAGGGCAAGTGGTGGTTTACAATTGAGGGTGCTGAAATAAGTCTTAATTCCACTGTCGAAGACAATTTTATACAGGCCAAAAATTGTCTTTTAACCTATATTATCTTTACTTTTAACTTTATGGTTTACTTTTTTGGTTTGTTCTTTGACAGTGACTTTGCATGAGCTAGTCTTAGACAAAGAGGAGTTCTAGTCAAAGAGTAAAAATGGGGTAAAAGTGCTTTTATATATTGTTGGCCATTATTGCTGTTGTATTTCATATTGGTCACTGACAGAGGGAGGCATCTTATTAGCACATCTTGCTAAAAGTTTCTTGAGACTGTGCACCTATGTACTCATTTTAATTATTATACTCATATAATTAAGGCTTTAGATACTTGCAATCCTTGACCCATCATTAACCAAAACTTCTCTTTATCTTGACTTAGCATGTAGCTCTACATCCCATCCATATTAACACTGTTCAATTCATTTGCAAGGCCCAATTCTTTGTGATGAGTCTCTTTAAATGTAGTCCTCAGTACTGATGAGCCAACAGGTGTAAGAACATAAGAGTCACCACATTTCTGATAAGTGAGTTTATAACCATTGGGTATATAAGAGAAGCACTGCATACAAATCATTCAGTTGTGTATGAAATATTTATTGCATATGTAAGGATCCATGATCGATGTGTGTTAACCAAACAGTATCTGCAGGTAAAAGCTTGAAAAATGTAGGCTGTCAGATACCTTTGCATAAGAAATGGTAGGGAAAGTTTGCTCAGGCTATTCATCCCTCCCCTGAACAGAATAGAGTTGATATGCTGCCAAATATTTTTACTCCCCTAATAATAGTTTAATTTCTTTTCAGTTGTGGAAACATCAATTTTTCAAGGAGATCTAATTGCAACAAATGTGGTCAAGGTAAGTTTTAACAGGAATTCATATTTAATATCAATATATCTGATGCAAGGCAAAGCTAAGGGGTGTGCAGGTTGTGGCGGTTGCAACCTTGAATATCAACATGAGAAAAGAGAGACCAAAGGACTAAGGAAACAGCAATTTGTATTCATCAAGAATGCAAAAACTTTCATAAACAGTATAACTCACTTTGAAAAGCCCTAACATGTTGGCAAAAATGTGATTATGGATTTTAAATCCTGTGTTTGACTGACAGAAGTTGTCTGCTAAGTTTTTAGTAACAGTCAACTCTGTATCTGTAATCTTTAATTGTGATGACAATGCTTGCTGTTCTCAAGTTTTATGCCACCACAAATTTGTTTGCCTTGCTTGTTATGTAAACCAATGACATACCCATAATGGAAATAGATTTGTTACAAGAGTATGCACTATTTTATATATGACTCCTGAACTCATGAATGATCATGTAATCACCTTCAAGCATAGAAATCAAAGTCCTTTGGTAATTTTTCCTATCATGTAGACTATATAATGTCTGTTGAAAGAAGATTGGAAATTGAATGGCATAATGAAGTAACAAGGAAGTGTCCATTGCTAAGGATGATCACAGAAGCTGTACTATCTATATATAGGAAGAAGTTTCCATTGATAGGACATGATGAATACCCAAACACTTGAAACAGGCAAAATTATAGAGAATCTACTGCAGTGTTTTGTATTCAAACATCCTCTTTGCAGGAACTTAGAAATAGTGTGGGAAGGGGTACATGGTTATTTTTACTGATGTTTCCAGTGACTTCTAGTAGAATTCATTGATGACGCTTTTGAAGCCACATTCAATGAATGTATTTTCATAGACATACCAATGTATATGTGAATGATCTTTTTACAACTTTTCTATAGGTATTTTCTAAACTCAGGGTTTTAAGATATAAGTGTATGTTTTTGTATTTCAGTTTCAAGTTGTATTGTTTTAATTTTTTGGTGTCAAAGGAGACACCAAAATTTTGGACAAGATAAAAATCACTATGTTTGGGGTAATAATATTCCTCAGAGGATCCAAACAAATCCAAAATTTACTTGGCATCTCCCTTCTCTCAGTATTTTGCAACCTTGAGTACTGTAATCAGGGGCGTAGTGAATGGGGGGGTATAACACCCCCTGATGAGAATTTTCATATAATTTCAGGTAAAATTGCAGTCTTCCTCCATTTGATTTCAGGTAAATTTTGAACATTTTTGTG
>JAAAKL020006504.1:0-17931 GCA_010016065.2 Carybdea cf. marsupialis auct. non (Linnaeus, 1758) | reverse complement strand
CTAAAACAGTTGCTTCTTTGGTTCTCACTTACATGGTTGGCATCTGGTTGTAAGGCTGGTGTCTGGTTGTGGCGTTTGGCGTGTCTGGTTGTGGCGTTTGGCGTGTCTGGTTTAAAGGTTTGGTGGCCTGTAGTTGTATGGTTGGTATGTGGTTGTAGGATTGCCATCCTTAGATGTTTTAGGAGCAAACAGAAATGAACCATTTCTGAATGTAGGGTTAAAATTTGGAATAGCTTCGTGGCATTATAAATCAAGCGGTTAAACAAGGGGTATGTTTAAATTCAGACTGTGAAAGAGGTAAAATCTTGTTTGAATTGCAGTCGCTGAGGTAAAATCAAAATCAGCGGCAACTCTATAGAAGTGCAAATAGCAATCACCATCTAAAACATTTTCACAGTGAACACGGCTATAAGAACTCCGCCTGCAATGTAACAAAAATGTTGATATGATGTGTATTCAGGACGATACACTCAAGACTTCATATATCACAATGTTGGTAGGGGATAGAATGTCACCCATAATGCAGCAACAGATTGAGATGGAAATCCTGCTTAGGCAAAGTGCCTTGAAATCATTGCATAGCATTAAGCATATTTAATCAAGGACGGAGATTGCTACATTTAACGGTAAACCTCGTGGTAAGTCTCCACACGGTGTATTCCAACTTGTTCGTCAGATTGAGATGCTGTCATGACATGCTATCATCTTCACTTATCATCACACTACTGATTTTACTTAAACGACACCCCTCTCCGCGCGACGTTTTGGCTATTGATAGCTTTTATAGTACATACATGTATCTCCACCAAGTCCGTCGTTCAAACAGAAATTGGAAATGTTTTCAGAATTGATGTCATGCATGGTCTAAATGCTAAATAGCATGCAATAGTTTTGGCTATTGATAGCTTTTATAGTACATTCATGTATCTCCACCATGTCCGTCGTTCAAACAGAAATGGGAAATGCTTTCAGAATTTATGTCATGCTAAATAGCACAAACGTAAAGATATGCTATCGACGTATGTGTAAATACGTGTAAATATACCTAGAGGTCTGTCGTAAAAATTAACATAAGTGACCTGAAAATCTTTGATATATGGCAGTTTATATACCTGTGTATGTATTTGTAGTCGAACTGTCTTGCGTTTAAGATGTCGTGTCTTTTCAAAGCTGTTTTATTCACTGTGATATTTCTTTTAAGGTACACTTGCATTTTTGCTTATTTATTTCAGGTATACCGGTAGTAATTGTAGCTATCACTGCAGGCCTGCGCTTCAATACCGATTACGGAGACAAGGACTAGTAAGATTTTGTTTTCTTCCGTTTGCATATTCCTCTTCGGTATTATTAACTGTGGGGTTGTTGGGGGAAGGTCTTTTATTTGCACTGGGGGTATTTTAAATTCAAGATTCCTTTTTTATACCAGTGATAACGTAGTTGCTGTGTCAAGTATAAGTCTAGATAGTCTACATAAAACTCCCTTTTTGGTTGAAAAATTATTTTTGAGTGACATGGGAGTAAATTGCAAGGATTGTAGTGTAATGGTAGATACAAAAATGGCAGCAAAGAGAGCGTAGGAAGACAGTAGCGGCAAGAAATAGTTACATATTCGACATACACACATAATTTTCTCTGTGCTTTCGTGTATCACACATCATCATAAAAAAAAAATCAGGAACACGCAACGTTGTAAACTGTAAGCAAAAGCGAAATGCAATACAACTGTATAGAAAGGTCCCAGAGGGAGGATAGTAAGTGCTACAAGAGAAACAGAGGTATAGGGCAGAGGAAAGTCTAGAAAAGGTTTGAGTTTAAACAAAAGAAGGCTTTCTTTGAGTAACAACCCGAACTTAGAGTTAACCATAGCTAGGATATCGGAGTTTGACACCGAATAGCTAACTAGATATTAATTACAAAAGGAGTGAATACTGGAAATGTTAGTTTTTTTGATAGTCAAAAAGGGAAACACCTAGGTGCTCTGATACATGCATATGGAACTGGCGGCTCGTTTGACCCAGATACACTTCGCTACAGCAGTGACACAGAAACCGTTAAACGATACCTGATCAAAGCACCATTTGTGTTGAATCTTGGACAAGGAAGAAGATGGAGAGTCGACAAGTGGGACGAAAAGGACGGCAATGGCTTTGTTGAGCTAGTTGAGTTATCGAAAAGATTGAATGAAAAGGAAAAAGTACATATTAGTTTGTTAGCCCTTTGAATGCATGGGATTGGGAAGTCGTAGATCCAATAGTTTTGCTGTTAGTCTCATATATATTGTTGGGTGGGGTCTTTCACAGCCCTAACTTTTGAAATAGTTTCATAAGTTTACCCCACTACAGTAAAGGTTGTTTAGCAGGTGAATGCTATAAACGAATAGGAGTTGTAAATCACTTGCCACAAAAAGCATGCGAGATTTACATGAAAACAACAGTAGTTTTTAGGGATTTCTATTAGGTTGATTAAAGAAACGACGAAAGCTTCACGGGAACTGGGTTAACTATCGAATGAGCATAAGTCGGTAATCCTGTCACTCGTTTCGTAATTAGAAATATTAGAAATTGTCGTAATTAGATAATACTTTAAGTCGTTAAATTGGGATCTTTTGTTGTCATCTGTTGATTACATCTTTGCGTCTAAAGTGTCTCAGTTTCTATATAAAGAAGGACACTCTGTCAAACGAGGATCTTTTTAAGAATTTGTTGTAATAGAGAAAGTTGTTTTAGGCAAATACTTCTTGAAATACGGTCGTGTTTTTGTAGGATGCCTACTTTTTAAAGTAGAGTCTGAACACATTTCCTATCTTGTAATTTGCAGTTGCGTCGTATCCGGACCCACTCTCTACTACGCGTGGATATTGCCTGCTGCAACCGTCATCGCAATCAATTTCGGCGTTCTTTTTCTTGTGGCAAAAAGCTTACGTAACAGTAACTCTGTCAAAGCCAAAGATTCGCGTGTTCAAACGCATGTGCAAGCCAGGATCTGCTGCTCATGTGCCTTTTTGATGGGACTCACCTGGGTATTTGGCATGGTAGCAATCGGAGATGCCAGCATGGTGTTCCAGTACATATTCTGTATTTTAAGCGCATTCCAAGGCTTCTTCATATTTCTATTTCATTGTGCATTTAACAAGGATGTTCAGAAGGAGTGGCTACGTTGGTATCGAGGGATACTCGGACACAGCTCATTGAGTATGACATCATCTACTTCCCAAAAATTTACTACACCTTTGCGTAAAGCTCAGAACGAGTCCTCGCAAGATCTTACTACGAACCGGAATCAAATACCACCACCCCTGGCAGAATCAGCGCCGTGAAACTAGAAGTTTCGTTAACAGTTTCGTTAACAGTTTCGCTTAAGTGGTTTTTTAGAAACTCCGGATTTCAGATTTTCTTCCATACTAAAACCAACATTAAAACGGACGGGGCAATTGGTATCTGAAGCGATAGCAACAGCGAAATGTAACTTCGTACTTACGTTTCGATCTATAAAGATGTTTTCGACTGCGAAAGTTGTCAAGCTGTACAATAAGGGAATAAAAAATCTTATTTGAAAGTTTCTGTACCCAATTTTAAATTTCATATTGGCATCATCCACTTGTGCATTACATGTTTTAAGGGGAGTTAAATCACTAAATACTTTGAAGGTAGAAGTTTCGGGAAGCATCTAGTTTTGCGAATTTAATATTGTTAGGTTTATTGGGGCTTTTCAAAGAATCAGATAATGTGGAGGGCATCAAACTTCGCAACTTAACTTTCCACATGCCACAATTGCTACCTTTTAGATATTTATCACTTTGAATACAAGTATGCATCTTACACTTCTAATTTACTTTTCGCCCACAATGACAACCGTAAAGCAGATTTATAGAAACAGACTATAACGACTATAACGACACCGAGGCTTGTATATTAAGTCCACTACTACATCCTTGGGAATGGGATGACTTAAGAGAACTACTGTGCTGGATCTCATTGTATTCACTCATTGTTTGTTAGTAGGTTTCACATAGAGTTTTTTAGCTTTTATTAGCTTAAAAGTCGCCAAAATACTTTTTTCCATTTAGGATCAATTTGGAGTCGACATCGTATCCATAATATAATATCGAATATGTCGATTGAAACTGCTGAGATAAAAATACCACAGCAGTTGTAATACACAGCACTAGTAAAGTATTGGGGATATGGGTAGTAATTTAACGTATGTACTGTTACTCAACTTCAGTCAAAGAATAATCAGTATGAGGAACAATAGAGTGTTGACAATTTTTTTTTATACCTATCAGATAGTGAATTCAATTGCAAGGGTAACTCAATTTAATTCGATTTATTTGTTCTGGGGCACTACAGTGAACCCTGTATGCGTCAAATGTGATGCAGGTAGATCGGTGTTATTTTAACCAGCCCGGTAAACCAGGGAAGGTGCATCAAGAAGGCATTTTTTGGTAAGCGGATGTGTGGATGTTTGCGTCGACTTATATATCTTGAGCGATTATTTTTTGGTATCGTTCAACAGTTCTTTGTATTAAATGGAAAGGAAAGGGTTCCGTAGAAAAAAATCAGCTAAAAATCAATAAATGGAAAAGAATAGGAAAGACAAATCCGTTTGGAGATGTTCTAATTTTATCTTAAAAATTGTGCATCATTTTTGTTTTATCTTTTTAAAACAAAAATATATTTTTATCTTTTTATCTTGTTTTATTTTTAATGTTTAGACTAATCCGTTTGCTCATGAGATTTTGCGTACTTTAAGAAAAGCGTGAACTCAAAACAGCGACCAAATATAGAGGGTTGCCTCACGTACCTTAATTGTATGAAAACGTGAATTATGTACTCTTTAACTTAATTGATTTCTTCTCCTTTTTCTGTATAAAAAGTGGACAAACTATTAGTGTAGAACACTGACTTCCTAATTACTATTTGTGAAACTTCTTGTTTGAGTTCTAACTTAGAGTTACGCAAAACGTTTGTTTGTAAATTAGGATTTTTCTTGCCTTTATTATTTCCACGTGAGTAACCTTGTGCCCCAGTAAACGTCGTTGTTTTCAAAGCAATTGTTCCTCAGTAACCCTTCTGTATACCCTGTCAATATTGCCAGTACTATAGTAATAGGCCGGGATTCTAGTTCCTGAAAGCATCTAAAGTAAAGAAAATGGGAAGTGATAATTTTCTTTCAACAACGTATACTTTCTTTGGTCTACACATTCCTTTTTAGAATGCGGTATGCATCGTACTTTGCCTTGCCTTTGAATTGCTTACACCATATACGCTCATTTTAGTGCTTCTTCCAGCATAGGCTTCCTTTCAATTAGCCGCCTCCGGCCTCATAAATTAGCACATTTTCATAGACGCCCCTCTCGAATAGAAGTTACACTGAGCGCAATACAGAGTTACATTCCTTACCATATTAGATGGCTATTCGGATTCACGGGGAAGAAAGATATCACTAGAGAACTTTCGTATTGATACGTAACATTCCGCGTAAAGATAAGAAGTATACCTTCTGTAATGTGCAGTCTGAAACTTCCATTATGTGTTAAGTACTGCCTAAGATTTCGGTTGATATTTGACAATTGCTAGCCGGATAGATATAGATAGATGTATAGAGAGACATAGATGTTAAAACAGCTAAACTATTAATACCGTGATGTGTTTATGTAAGCTTATATTTGCGTTCAAAATAATGCTATTTTGCAATCACGACAAAAAGATTCATGAAAGAATATCCTTTATGCGGTAAAAATTTCTTTGTTTGACTATTTGTATATTTCAGTTAGTGTTTTCTACAGTTATAATGGTGGACAGGCATCTGATTGGCTATTGCCTCTGGCTTCTCTTTTTCTTCAATAGGTGGAAAGGTCCAATTAAGCAAGCATTTAAAGAAAGCTCCAATTGTTCAAGGCAGGCAGTATACACAAAAGGGTGCAGTGCACAAGTAATTGCAGGAAAATGTGTTTTGTTTCAAGGGTGTGTTGCAGTTAGTTATGATGAAGAACAAAGTTGAACTAAGCATCAGTTTGCAATTAAGGGACGAATGTATCGCTATAAAAATGTAAAGAAAGGTGGAATAATTACTTGCACTATTTATACAGAGTGGGCTTCGTCAATCGTTGTCAACTGAAACTAATAAATATGTCAATTTTCGTAAGAAAAGAAATGGTCAAATGACTTGAGAATCCTACGGACAGACTAGAGTATTCCACTTGCCCTTCATTTTACCAAAATAACGAAAGCAATAAAAAGTTCAAGCCCCAGATAGAGTGGGATGTGTTTACCCATCTTTTTGCACAACCATATCTTTTTTTAACCTCCCAGTACATTCCACAGGAAGCAAGCGGCTATTTTAAAGGTCTTTTTTCTTCACATTCCAATGTCATCTATGGTTTTATGCAGCCAACATGTACATCCTAATGAGATATAAAGTAGGCTTTGGTTTCGTTATTTCTCCCCGCTGCGTCGATAAATCATGTTCATCTCCGAGGTCAAGTCCTTTACATTTAAAACTCAAAATTAATTCTAACTTCGACGTTTGTTTCTCTGACTCGAAAATGTAATCCCATTCAAACGTCGGGAAGACTAGGCTCTCAACTAATCTGGCATGCGACGCATCGTCTTTGCAACTTTCCTCTTCAGTCAATTTCTTTTCTTCCCCTAATCACCGGTTTATCTTTAGTTCCGTTATGATTTAACTATTGCGTGTCTCGATTGCTAACGTCGCTCAGAATTGTCTCTTGCTATCAAAGTCCGGATTTCATACAACCGTGTAGCTGGATACTGGTAGATGAGGGAAAGGAGCATAATCAAGTGTGAACTTTGTTTGATTGGCGGAGTAAAGATGGTCTGTAGGCTTTACATCAAGGACGGGAGGAGTTAAATTAGACTGCCATCTGGGGTATTTGCTTGCGTAGCCTCCTACAGCTACGTGTCTGATAGCGAAGTAAGCTAGCTATTTGTCAGAAATGGCGAATGTAGGATCAAAAGAGGGGCTCTTTGCTGGCAGTAACGTCGCCAACCTTTCTTAGTGATGAAGGAAGTAAATGTGAATTTAGCTTGAGGCAAATCTTCTTTAAGCAGTAGGTCATTTGAATGACGATTTTAAACCTTTTTCAAAGTAGGAGTTTATATGAATTACCTAAACCAACGTTTTCAGCGGTTCTAGTTATAATAGATCAATATTCCTCAACTTTCATTGCCTCATACCCCTGGAGTAAAATGAAATAACCCTAGGACTACTTTACCGATTTCATGCAGTTTACATGAAAATTTATCACCGGGAATCTAACAGTAATACAGATGTCAATGATTGTCAAATTTGACCAATCAGAGCGCTGGGATTATCACTTTGCTTGTGTTATCTAATCACATCATAGCTCTGAAATGTTTGTGTTTGCTTCATAGTATCTGTGGCACGTTTCATATTTTCTGGAAACCTTCTAGGGCCGTATGCTGCAAATGATTTTGTAATAATGAGTAGCGGGAAAGTCGTGAGCTTTTGAAAAGCATGGATAATTCCCTCCAAATTTCTCCTGTAGTTACAGCTAATACGTTTGTTGTATTTAGAGTCTGTTTGAAAGTTTAAGTTTGAGTTCGGTTGTTTCAAATATAAAAAATGTATCTATCATGTAAAGAGTAAGTAAACAAGTAGATGTTGGGGTATGCATAATCGTAACGCAGTTCTGAGCCAATTAACACTTTTAATCCTGGAGTAAGTTCTAGATCAAATGTATTATCTAGCCGAGTCTTCGAAGCAAAAGCATGCAGATGTACCTCTGGAGCAGCCTTGGTGTCTGATTCCTTTACCATCTTGGCCTTTCTTCGGTGATGCACTGGCTATTTTCATGACTTTTTATTTCTTCAGACCGTGAGGTTTTGTGTTTGAGCAAACATAATGCTATAAAGTACAGAGGAGAAGGAATTAGCTTTACATTGATTTTTTTATTATGTCAATAAAAAGTTCGTTAAATAGTGTCACGAAAAAGCTCCTAAGCATATTGCCATTCCATATATAGGGAGAATGTAAGTATGGGTATGCGTTTATTTATTTAGGTTTCGTTACTTCGTGCAGTTTTATTGCTCTGTGCCATCAAAAAACGTTTTAGAATTCAAGCTAAGTAAGCGCCAGTCTTGAATATGCGCTATTTATGAATTAAAACTGGCCCTGCATCGCCACCAGTTTTGGCTAACACTACGTTTTAGATAAAGCTCGACATCGATTTACACCGATCGTGCATGAATACCAGTTCTGACGTTATACTGATCTTTATCAAAGCTGGGTTTCGATATTACTTAGGGATGGTAGTACATGATTTCCTTTGACACCTTATGGTCTTCCTTATTGTCAACGTAGAGGATGATTAGCACAGAGGTAAACATAAATATGGTGCTATATAAGTATGACTATCACTTCAACATGGTGCTTAGACAAACGCTGGCCGTACGAAATGAAGGCTAGAAATATCTGGTCGATTATTTAGCGAATGCTAAACTTTGTCACGTTTCAAAACTCTACTTCTTTTTCAAGTCTTCCATGTTTCCTAACTTCATACCATACATTATCCTCCTGCTTGATTGTAACTTCCTTGGCTTAACTGAATGGGTAATTCAGAGATTTGCGAAGGCGTCCTAGAGCTAAAACCTTCTATGGATAGTTTTCCTAACTATGATCCAGAAAATTGTTTGGCTCCTTACTGTGCAACAGACTACTTCTCGTGATATTACAGACATTAAAATCATGTTCTAAGTGCGCGATTACGAGCTGTTGAAAGTTAGATTAGCCAATGGCAAGTGTAAATGTCAACAAGTACACTTGCTCTAAGAAGCTTACCATTCTGTAGCAATACGTACTTTGCTAACTTTAGTAGTCTCCAATAAAGACCTTGACTATGAGGCGACTTTCAGTACCAATCTTGTTGGTAGAAAGAAGTATTCAAACGAACGTAGGGCCTACCTAAGAGCTTATCTCTTCCTGTTCAAATCTACCAGATCATTTGTGATTCAAAAGTAGGAATTCAAAGGAAATATGTGCTGTATGTCAGCATCTGTGCTTATTCAGTTTTCTACCTCTGCCTCAAAATTTTGTTATCTGTGCACATTATCACCCATTACACACGGAGAGTGTTTATGGTAATAATTAAAAAACTTTCAAACCTTCTTAGGTATTTTATGCAAAATATTTTGAGTCAAACCAAAGACTACGTCCAACATTTTTATGATTTTTTAGTCATTTCTCTTAAAGATTTTAGTATCTCTCACAGCTCATTTAGAAGGCATGGATTGAAAAAATCACAATTTCGTAACCCTTATTTGTAGCTGCACATCGAGAAGTTCGTTCGTAATCAGGCAAGTGTTAACGGTGTTTACGATGGACAGTTCTGACCGAACTCTTTATGTTTACTCGCCTTGCTCATTCTTTGTGTTTCAGACTTCTATAGATGTCTTTGTATATGTTAATGGTGCAAATGAAGTGCAATAAAGGCGTTGCAGACGTGAACTTTTATTTTTGTCCCTGCCACCTGTCAGCCTACTCCACTCCCTAATTAAGTACTATTTTTGATACCTATTGGCCAAAAGTTATCCTGTTTTCAGAATTTTTCGCGTTCCAGTTCTCTGATTGGAAAATGGCTCTTTTCACAGGGCCGTGATGACAATATAGAAAAGCATAATTGTGTGGTCTAATTGGATGTTGTGCTACTGTCTCCTGATGGCTAACTTTCTTTCTATGGTTACCAAGTCCAAGGTAAGCAAATGCTCTTCGTAAGCAATGTTTTACCTTTCCTCAATGAGTGGCACGGAAATGAGCAAATTGCTATGTTGTGAAGCGTTGGAGGCGTGATTGATACGTGCTAATACTTTGGGACAAGATATTCTCTTTACTGAAGCACTCAGTAGCTGGCATAGATGTTGAGAAACATCATGTTTCTTTGTTTGTACAAAATGACACCATGCCTGTCCTTTGGATTTTGTTGGCGACGACGTAAAATCTAGACTTCAAAATAACTGTTGAACTGTTTTACTCCTTACATTTTTTATTTATACACTTTTGAAAAGCTCAGGAGCGAAGTCAGGAACAATTATTAAAAGGTAGAAATGTTAACAATATTAGGGTAGCAAAGGGTACAAAGGATGACACTGTTATATAAGTTTAAGGTAAATCGATTTTTTCTCAAACTGAAAATAAGGAATAAAAATTAAATATAGAAAGAAAGAAATAAAATACTAGTGGATAAAAAGCCACAAGAAACTGATGCCCTCAATGTAGAACTTTTTGATTCAACTTTTTGATCTCAGCTTAACCCGGTTTCATTTCATTAAATTGGTTAATCAGTGCACTTGGGAATGCACTATCTGCTATTGTCTAAAAGCATGCAGCCTCTCATTGCATTTGCGGCTTGACAAACTTCTCAGATTCTTGATAAAGTCATAAATGACCATCAGCGTCTTGTTCAGTCAGAAAAAACATTATACTTAAAATTTCGACTAAGGTCTCACTAGTATACATCGCCAGGTTAGTAATGATCTAAAAGTTCCGTAAACGGTTTTGCCCTTATTATTAAATGACTGCTTTTTGCTGACAGCGTAGTGAGTATACATCGAAGATCGAACATTTCTAAATTTTAAGTAGTGGGAGACATGTCAGGGATGCCAGAGATAAAAGATAGGCAAATGGAAATGACTACTTAAGTCATTAAAGTCTGGTGTTACCCATACCTTTAAAACCGATGTATTCCTCATCTCAGGTCTGCTGTAAATAGCTTTTTATAATCCATTTCCTGGAAAGTGTGGACTCATATCAGCCACACAAACGATGCATACCCACGTCCCAATTTTAGATCTTCTCACGGTGAGAACAATCAGGTACAAAAATAATGCTATAGGATATAACAGAGGGACAGAGACTCGAACCTATGACCCCTTGAGTTGTGTGTTGGCTGCTCTAATCACTTGGCAATATGTATCTACCATAAATAGGATGCTATTTCTTTTTAAGGTAATAAATACAGTGACAAGTACTTACAGAACAACACGCCTTAAAGGAAACTCTATTAATAACTCTATTCATTTTTTCTATTTTGACATCCTCAAATCTGTGGGAACTTTTACCATATACGATTCCAATAGACCTTAGGAAGTCAGAAACATATCAAATAGTTTCTTTTTTGACTTGTTTATCTTAAGTGGGAGGCTGTTTTCATCAGCTGTTTATTAGCTCTATCGCTACACCAGCTGTGAGTACAAATATAAGTGTATTCCACATGCAGTTTCCCTTTGCCGCTAATATATTAGTGAGTCTGCATATCTCGTAAACTCCAATAAACTTTGGTTGTGATTCTTTCTAGTCTTGGACCTTTGATTGAGAGTTATATCAGAGGAGATTGTTAACCGGTTTACTATCGATTGGAAAGGAATTGGTGGGGATAAAACATGTTGGTTTTGGTTTGGTTATTGGTCGTTATTATCATCATCATTTTTATTATCAACATCAGCAGCGCTGATGATTACTCACAGAACAAAATAAAAGGAATAGGATACAATTAAGGAGATCTGGAAGGCAAAAAAGAGTTTAGTCAAAATTTGGAATAGAAGTGCTGGTGAAAAGAGGGGAATAAAATTGATAATCCCATAGTCAATGTTGCAATAGAAGTTTGTAGTAAGATAAAAAATTGCATTTTTAAGATAATTACAAAAGAAACGACTAGAATAGTTGACAAATGACTATTCTAGCACCAGTAGCTTTTCTTATAATTTCTTACCTACTAAACTAAATCAGCAAAGTCATGTTTGTCCCTAGGCAGGCTTACTTTAACACTGTTAAAATATGCTCAATGCAATTTTTATGCTTGATAGCTTTACCTTATACATTATGGGCTTTTTACTTCTAGTATGACATCCAGATATTGAAAAACACTATGGTAAAAATGCTTGAAGAAAACTTTAACCAACCGAGTTTTAAACTAACGAAATCTTCTTAACTTCTAAAGTAGTAAATCGACCGAGAAAGGTTACTTCTATCTTATCTTACTGGAACAATTTGGAAATTCATGTTTTTCCCCTTTTTTATTGTTGATCCCATCTTACTTTGTTGGAAATCGTATTGCGAATTCCGCGGCATTTAAAAAGGAGACCACAAGCAGATGATCCTCGATGTCCCTTCCTAGCTAAATTGATCACTATAGTATTCTTAACTTTTTAACCAGCGGATAAATTCAGCAGAGCATAAATAAAAACGAATAGGTAAGGTGAAAGCGCTTACAAGAGTTGGAAGCATAGTAGGAGGAACAATTCAACTGCCTAAGTATGGAACATATATTATCTGTCATTGATTTGTACCTGTTGAAATGTTACGTTTGGTCAACCTTGATGAACAGTTGTGAGTCGTGGGCAGTCGATGCCGAAACAAAACGTAACACTTATGCTGCTGAAATGTAGTTACACTGACGGATGTTGCGCGTTTCATATGTGGACCACATAACAAACTTAGATGTCCTGAAAAGGGTCCACCAGGAGAGAAAGCTATTTTATTCGATTCTGGATCGGCTACATAAATTCATTGGCCACTGCATTCGGAAAGCTGGGCTGGAAAACCTATGCTTAGCCGGAAGGGTGCTCGGTAATACGCCGCAAGGTGGCCAAACAAAAAGGTTTTTTGGCAATTTTAAAGAATATTTGGATGCAGACTATATTGACCCACGCAGGGTGTGGGACTACGCACGAGACAGGAAATCATGGGATCGCCTATGCCTGCTTCGAACATTACACCTACGACAACGAGGACGTACCTCCTTGGGTATAATATATGATACAAGCTAAGGCCATCCATTACCGATGGGTTAGTCTCACTCAGTATAATTTCCAAAGGGCTGGAGGGTGTTCATTCCAAATTTGGAATCCTTACTTCATAATGACGTGCGGGCGCACCATAGATAAGTCCTCATGACTCATCTTTCGTCGTAAGAATTCTATGGGTCAAAGGAGGTCACCACCGGAATTTCGTAAAAGATCCATGAAGTAAGGGAGGAGTAGAAACAGAAAATAAAAATGTATACTAATACATACATACTTCCCTTTAATATTAAATATGATTAGATAAATTTTGTGCTACCTTTCGTGAAATGGTCAGTTGATAAAGTATTTCCCTTTACGTTTTAGAATTATTACTAAAAATAAAGACATATCACCACCGGAATTATAACCTGAAGCTACCCTATCTCGTCAGACTTTTCTACTAAATGACTGATGGTAACTGTCGGTACCATACTAGCCTACTATACTTTCCATGGTTCCGTAAATCTGCTAGCGATCTTCAACGCGTGGAAATAAATATTTACATCTTTGAAATTTTAGATACCAGACTCTCTGCACCGTGTGACATGCATACAGAGGTGCTGCCATTTGCTCCGTCAATCCCTTCAAATCCCGATAAAAGTGATAAGTGGAGAATAGAGTATTTAAAATGATGATGTAATCAACTACACAAGAAAATGAGAAACGTAAGCTCAGTACGTTTTCTTACGAAACAAATTGCTTGCGTTTCTCTGGGACATCTGCGTGCGTCCATGTAACCTAGGTGCATTGAGGGAACATAAAGACAGTGAAAAGAAAGTGCAAACATGTACTGTGAGTTGTTTATGTTGATTCTCTCTCTGGTATACAAATTAACGAGGCATCAGGCAATGATAATCGTCGTTTCAGCTCCCTATATACGGGAAGCAGCAATAGCCTACGATATTTTGGGTACAGTACGTCACACTTGCTCTGACGTGCAATGTACTTTAGTGCCCAATCCCCATCTTTTTTGAGACAGTTGTAACAGCTCGCCTTTGTAATTGTTTCATGAAAGCTTGACACAGGTTATTTTTTATTCACATAAAAAGCCTAGATCTCTTTGCAGCTTTCGAAAACTTGTGCACACTCTGTTCTTTCGCTTTTACTTCCATGCAAGAGAATGTTTGCAAAGCCTGTGAATTTGCAAGAAATTGCTTTTAGGCTTACGTTGTAGGTTTACTTCTCCCTTCTCCTCTCTCTTCTACTCTTTATACGTATTCGATATCTCAGAAGTTAAGGATGATAGATGTCAACAATAGGCAAGCATAGCACTTCTTCACGTCTTTCTAAGAAGCTGGCAAATACGTCACAAAATTTGTGACAATTTAGGGCACAATCTAATAAGTGAAGGTATGGAAAAAACTGTTGTAATCAATGTGACGAACGCTGTGCCACCGGTCATGGATATGACACTTTAGAAGAGATCATTAAATTTTCTTGTCAGTGTTTCTGACATCGAACTACTATGCACCCTTCAAACAAGCTGCATTAATGAGTATTTATGTACGTAATAATAAAAAAGTCAGCAATAATAACCCAGATAATCTACGATTGAGCGCCCAAGCAAGATTTCTTTTGAATGAAAAATTTAATGGTGATAAGCCTTCGAGGAGAGGGTCTCCGTTGACATTGTATTTGCAGGCGTATGATGGCTGTGAAGACCCTGGTAATCTAAAGACAAATAAAAATAAGCAAACCGTAAAACCGACTTACTTCCTTGCATGAGAAGTATCGGTTATAAGCCATAAAACACGTAAACCTCAAAGCTCAGATAGATAGAGAAAAAAGGCAAAAAAGTGTTCTTGCGTTGGTTGTTTATAGCAATGTGATCATACGTTGGTCTAACGATCTTGTTTTCTATCAACATTATATAAACAAAATGTGTATCATGCATAATTTCAATCTGTTGGGCAAGGTCGCTACTAACATACAACACAACTTAGCTCAGATGTGGGTGTTGAAAAGGTCAAAATTAGAAATATTAAAAACATCCTCCCTAGACGAGAAAATTTTTAGCAAAGCGAATTGGAAAGTCTCGGCGATAGAGCTTTTAAACTATTAAGTAGTTGGCAAACATGTTATTATTTCTCCTTGCTTTTTGGCATTTGAAGAGATAGATACAGATTTGAACTAGAGTGTAAATTAACTTTGTAACTTGGTCATTGATACATAACTATCATTATTTTACTATAAATAGTTATAGTATTTTGCGATATGTAAGAAAGCTTTAGATATGTGGATATGATCATAAGTAAATTTGAGCAATAAAGATATAAAACCTCTCTAAACTTGTACTTGTATCTAAATTGTTTTGTACCATCTTGTATGAATGAAAGACACCAAAGGATTATCGGGCTCGTAAAGCCTTACGGTAAAAAAGCTCTTATTCACTTCAAAATAGTCCTAACCTCGTTTATGGGATTGATTCTATTAATTTACGATGAGTTTACCTAATACGGGTCACTTTAGAGTCCATACCTTGGTTTTTCTATGGTGAGATGGACTGCAGCAACATCCATTTTTAATTCTGTAACAAAAGGCGGACCTCTAAACACTACCGTCTAGAAAGATAGATATTTTTTCAATTTGTTAATAGTCTTTAGTATAATCTTCTAAAATAAGAAAAGAGCAGAAAACAGTGTACGGTTTCAACTATCTCTCGAATGTTACTTACCGCTAATGGACTGTTTAAAATACTGTTTGTTAAGTTACATGTAGTGAGGCTTTTCTTCCCTTTGACTGTCTGATCGGTTTATGACCTTATCTAGGTTTTAGGATAGTTAAAATCCCATAAACGACATCCGAGTCCTCTCTTCTTGCTTGTAATTTGCTAATAAACGTTTTCATTTCATCGCGTAGTAAATTGAATACTAAAACTGCGTTATTGACGCTAAATTGTATGGAGGCTGAGGTTGCCGATAAAGACACGAGACAACATTTGTGGCTGTCAAGAAAATAAGAGATGGTGTGGGGAATTAGCATGTATGGACATATAAGTAATGTTAAAATGAACAGTATATTCTGCCGCCTACGCGTTATGGAAACCAGTATTTGTAAATATTAAGGAGCAATTGAAAAGATAAAGTAATCCTACAAGGAGCTCAATAAAATAAAAGTATGAGTACTAAAGCGTAAGAGAGTGCTAAGTACCTTAAAGTGTGTAGGAAAGGTCGGGGAAGTGGGGGAGCGCGATCTGATTCTAAGGGATCATGCGTTGCTTTGGCCGTACAGTTTGCGTTGTGGATTAATAAATGCGAATGCGAAATTTGTAAGTCTGTGTTTTGTACATAGACTAACCCAAAATGAAGCAGGTTTTTGAATCTGGCAGCTTTAATTGATTTCATCTGAAGCATTTGAAAGGTCCCCATAACTATCTATTGATACTGAGGCAATCAATACTTGGAGACAATACTACTATTACCTTCAAGATCTATTCCCACTGATAGCATCAGATATTCCCAAAATGATATCTATGGAAGTGGAACAATCAGAGTAGGATTCCGATGCCTGGAAGCATTAAGATTTAGTATCTTACGTACTCGACCGGCCAACTGAAAACAATTTTATGAATATGTTATTAGGTTTACTTGACCTTCACATTGTTTACTTTAGTACATGGTCCAAAAATTGCAAACAAGAACTCGGCTGGAGTACTGTAAAAGAGGGTCAGCCGCAGTAGGTATAATTCGAAGTATTGGATGTCAATAATTGATTTGTAAGCTATAGCTATCAGCTTTTACGTGTTGGAAACTTTTATTTTAGGTTGAATTATGAAACTGATGAGGAATTACGAATACTAGATCTTTCAAAAGTTGCTTTTAGGTGCATCTACTCTTAATCCCTATTGCAGATAATGATTATGGCGTGCAAACTTGTAATCGTACGGGGGTAAAGGAATGCAAAGTGAGTAGAGAAATGAATAATCTCTCTTCCAAATGCAGAATTTCATAATTCCATGGCAGATAATCAAGGCACGACGAACAGTTGTTTACCATGCCTCACATAAGCCGCCTTGATCCACCCCCGCCCCCTCCCCTCCAAGAATAAAAGGAAGTTCTGCGTAAAGAAAGTGTATCATTCTGGCTAATTAATGATAGTTGGCGCATTAACTGAGTTCAATTTATTCCGCCCTCTTCTCTGATCGTTTAAGAAGGTGACTTTGCAAGTAATGGCTCCGAGGTGCCTACATATATACGTAAATTTTTCCTTCTATTACGACGTACAAGAGGTCGACTGTTTGATAAACTGAGAAACGTCCGTAGTTGATTTTAGTAAAACAGATCACGGCCATTTGTGCCCTTCCTATATTTATCAAATGTATTGATAATGGGTCATCTAAACCCAAGTACATTCTTGCTTAACATTAAGAATTGACAAAATAATAAATACAGGTGATTTTTTCAGCCATTTTAAGAGATGTTATGTATAACTCAGTGTTTTGAAGCCAATTTCCTATTGTATCAAACATTTCTAGGGCAGACAGATGCTACGAATTACCGAAATAATTCCTGGCACACTACCCATATCTCTAAACAGTTTTAGACGATTGCAAGATTTCACTTAAAAAAACTTGATCAACCTTATAGAATGTAACAGCTGAGATGTTAATAGTTACGGTATCTTTCCGGTTAATGAGATTCAATCAATCAATCGCTCTTCCCTTCGCCTAAGTAATTATTTAAGTTCTGCTAGACTTAACATACCTTATGGATACTTCTTTCGGTAACGAGGCCTAAGTGCTTAAAAGTTTTGATCAGCGCAGCAACGTATAAGTGATTGAGTAGACCAGGGTTACCTTCTACGGATTCATTGAGCATACCCCGCGTGACAAAGTTGTGAGTCTGGGCCACCCAAGAATAGGTTCCAGCAATCCGGTTCAAGTACTGGAATGGAACCCAGATCGGCTTTCAAATTAACTCTTAGATAACTCGGCCTCCTTAAGAATAGGACTAGGAATAGGAAAGAGAGAGAGAATAGGACATTAGAGGGAAAAAAAGACGGATAATTTTCTACTCACATTTTTTTGCTTTAGCGATCATCAGGCAGATATTTGCCACGAATTGACCGTCTTTACCTTTAGTGCCATATTCTAATACTCAATTTTTCAAAA